>JALRMM010000504.1:0-24061 GCA_026122155.1 Zymoseptoria crescenta
GTTACCTCCTTAGTTATATAACCGAAGGATAACTTTACTCGACCCGGATTACTACCTTTAGCAGTAATCCTTATAGCAGTCCTTGGCGGTGCTGTTACAGCCTTAGAGCTTTAGCTTAATAGAGCCTAGCGCGGTCGCCTTTAATACGCCCTTACCGAAGTTTACTATTATGTTAACGGCTATAACGTCCGTTATACTATCGTAGTCGTTCGTAAAGTGCGATAAGGAGCCGGAGTTAATATACTATATATCGCTGTTCTCGGTTATATATAGGAGTTCGACTATCTACTTAGTAATATGCTTAGTAGCTAAGAACGAGAAGTCCTCGCTAGTTATAGTATAAGCGCTTAACTCCTTCTTTAATATCTATAGTAGAAGTTTCTTCTTATGTTCCTTTAGCTTATAGCCGCTCTTGTTATAGCTAAACTTCGGTATCCAATCCGCTAGTCGTTGTTTAGGGTAGAGATAGCGACATTTGTCGGCATTGTGCTAGGTAGAGCCGTAGTAAGTGCACTTCTTAGTAGAGTCCTTATCGTTGTTGTTTGGCTTCGTTAATAGCCTATTACTATTACCGTTACCGTTTTAGCGACCCTTAGGCCTAATAAAATTAGCTAAATCGATTAAGCTCTACGCTCGTTGTTTATTAAGGAGTCTAGCGATTACGTCGTCGAGCTTAGGGAGGTTTTCCTTATTAGTAGAAGTGCGTATACGTTCGCGTAGGTTAGTAGTAAAGGCGTTATAGTAGGGTGAAACTAATGTAATAAACTAGTATAGCTAAATAGCTTTATCGACTTCTAGCTTTGCTTCCTTTATATTAGTATATACGCTCTTATATGCGCCTACGAAGTAATTAATATTCTTTCTATCGAATAATAGCTGTTGCTACTCTTAGTACTTGCTAAACTAATATACTATGCTAGAGGGCTTGTATTTAGCCTCGAGATACTCCTATGCTTCTTTTACTAATACGAAATGCTCGAGATCTAGTGCGATATCCTTTAATACTAATTAAACTAGCACTCTATAAGCCTTTTAGTAGTTTATGTTGTACTTATTAGTGCGGTCGAGGAAGCCTTTATTATCCTCGTCCTTCTTTTTAATCGGAGCCTTACGCTTACTAGTAAGGTAGGTCTATAGACCCTTACCTTAAAGGAGAGCCTTAATTTTAATAGACTAGACCTTGTAATTCTCTTAACCTTTTAGCTACTCTACCTTCTTATTAGTTATCTTTAGTAACGTCTTAGTATAAGGGGTTTTAATAAAGGAAAAGTGTTGTTAATAAGATAAGAGCGATGCGCAACTTCGTACGCTACTCGATACTTATCTCGGATAGCTTAGTATTAGTAGTAGATGCGTCTTAGATGCGCGTCCGGGCTTATAACTAGTTAATTCTAAGGAACGTTGTTAATTGTTTATGCATTGTTCGTTGTTCTAAAAGGAAGCTGAAAAGAAGAAAGAAGGAACTATATACAGGTGCAGGTGAATGTTTGCCTGAGGCATGAACTTTCGACTGTATTCCAAATGGGATATTAGTAAATGACATTTGACGAATGCTGCAGTGCCCGTGTTCGTTAAACAGGGGAAACGTCTCCGAGCAGATTTGCAACCATTCTTTTTTGCATTTGCAATCCAAATTTGCTCGCTTTTGGCTCCACTAACGACGTCAAGTAACGCGGAACGAAACACGGCAACTGCTTACAACGCAAGAGATGCCACTGCTCGTTATTCAGCGCCGCAGTATCCGTTGTGCTCCAGCAAACATGAATTTTTGCTGAAACAAAATCGAAGTTCGTTTTGATGGAGCAAAGTGTCCCGAGAAACAGACGTCGGAGGATGAAGCATACGCCTACCCTTGCTCGCCACCAAAACCAAAATTTCCTTTCCTGGCCTACATATCAAGACGTGCCGGAAGTCAATTCAATACACACCAACATCACTTGAAACATCCCCAAGAAAACAACCATGGCAGACTCTCGCCAACCCTCCGCCAACTCCCTCCCGTCCCCACCGCCCAGCAAAGAAGAAGTCGAATCACCCTCCCCAGACGACCTCGACTCCTCCTCCCTCAAAACCCGCGATGCAACCCTCACGAAAACAAAGTCCCTCGAACAATCCGTCTCCCTCCCGCGAGAAGTGCTCGTAGTAGGCCTAATCAGTCTCGCCCAACTCACAACCCAAGCAGGCCTAGGGCAAGTCTTGTCTATCCTCCACATCATCGGCGACCACTTCAACGTCACAGATCCGGGAATATTGGCATGGCTGATCGCAGGCTACTCGCTCACAGTCGGCACATTCATCCTCTTCTCCGGCCGGCTGGGTGATCTCTTCGGCTGGAAGAAGATGCTGGTCTTCGGGTACGTCTGGTTTGGGATCTGGTCTCTTGTCGCGGGACTGGCGTGGTATTCGAACCACGTGCTTTTCATTTTCGCGCGGGTGCTGGCGGGGCTTGGACCGGCGATATGCATGCCGAATGGGTTGGCACTTTTGGGCGGGCTATACTCGCCTGGTCCGCGGAAGAACATGGCGTTTGCTGTGTTCGGAGCTTGTGCACCGGGAGGAGCGATTTTGGGGTCGGCGTTCGCTGCGTTGTTCGCGTTGGCTTGGTGGCCTTGTGAGTGAGATGGAGGAGAGGCGACTGATATTTGTGCTGACAACCTCGCAGGGTCATTCTTCTCATTCGCAATCACCCTCTTCATCATCGCCGCAGTCGCTCAATTCGCCATTCCCGATCCTCAAGATGAAAAGCCCGGGCTCAAAGATCTCAACTTCATGGAAAGTGTTTGGGAACTCGACCTCCTCGGAGCCGTCATCGGCATCACCTCCCTAGTCCTGATCAACTTCGCATGGAACCAAGCTCCACTCGGAGGAGTCGGATGGGACAGCCCCTACATCATCGTCTGTCTGGTGCTAGGACTGCTCATGGTCCCAGCATTCTTCTACATCGAAAAGCGAGTCGCTCGAAACCCGCTCCTTCCGCTCGAAGTCTTCACCAGCAGCAATGCATTTGTTCTCGCCTGCGTTGCCTGCGGATGGGCCAATTTCGGAATCTGGGTCTTCTACCTCTGGCAAATCTTGGAGGTCCTCCGCGGTGTCTCTCCTCTTCTCGGATCAGCATATCTCGCTCCACTGACCATCAGTGGTGCCGTCGCTGCGATCACGACTGGACTTGTCCTGCATCGCATGCGACCCGCCTGGGCCATGGTCATTGCTCTCTGCGCGTTCATGACCGGCAGCATCCTCGTTGCAACTCTTCCCGTGAATCAAGTCTACTGGGCTCAGATATTCGTGTGCACACTAATCGCTCCGTTTGGTATGGACATGAGCTTCCCCTCCGCAACGCTAGTGATCTCCGACTCCATGCCGAAGAAATATCAAGGAGTAGCGGCGAGTCTGGTCAATACAGTCGTCAATTACAGCATTTCCTTGGGATTGGGCTTCGCAGGGACGATTGAGGTGCATGTCAACAATGGCGGCAGGACGCCGGCGGATGTGTTACATGGTTATCGAAGTGCGCTGTACATGGGTATTGGACTTTCGGGTCTGGGGACCTTCTTTGCGTTGACGTTCTTGGCGAAGAGTTATTGGGACGATCGTCGGAGAGAGCGGGTGCCGGATGAAGAAGCTGCGATGGCGATGCAGGATTGAGGTAGCGGTGATTGAGGATGTTGCTTTACGATGCGGTCGAAGCTCAGATAGTGACCTTGTTTATTCAAAGCTTGTCATTCTGATCTTATCTCAGATCTCATCGCAATGCTCGGTAGGCGATGTCTTTCCTGTACTGCATCCCTTCGAATTGAATTCCCTGCACTCCCACATATGCCTTGTCCCTGGCCTCTTGCAACGTGCTGCCAGTTGCCGTGGATGCAATAACTCTTCCGCCGTTCGTGACCAGCTTGCCGTTCTTGATCGCCGTTCCTGCGTGAAAGTAGTTGATACCATTCTGCGGCTCCTTCACCGTCATCTCGAAGCCTGTCTTGGGACTTTCCGGATATCCTCCTGCGGCAAGGACGACTGTGCACGCACTGCCCGATGCCACTTCGATAGACTTGGAGGAGAGAGTGCCGTTTGTGCATGCGACAATCAACTCCGCGAGGTCAGACTGCAGGAGCGACAGACATGACTGAGTTTCCGGGTCGCCAAACCTCACGTTGTACTCCAGCAAGCGAGGTCCATCCTTTGTGAGCATGTAGCCGGTGAAAAGACAGCCAACGAATGGCATGCCTTCTTTTTGCATTCCTTCAATCGTTGGTCTAAGAGTGGTGCGCTCAATCTCGTCCAGGATCTCCTTCGTCGCGACCGGCGCTGGAGCGTACGTACCCATTCCGCCGGTGTTCGGACCCTGGTCACCATCTCTGATCCGCTTGTGATCTTGGGCCGCAGGAAGAGAGAGGATCGACTGGCCGTCTGATAGTGAGAGAATGCTGATCTCGTCGCCTTCCAGACACTCCTCAATCACCACTGTGTTGCCTGCATCGCCGAACTCCTTAGTCAACATCATGTCCTTCAGATTACTGTGTGCTTCCTCCTTGGTTTGCGGAAGCACGACGCCCTTGCCACCGGCCAGACCGTCGGCCTTGATGACCACCTTGTAATCGATGGTCTCGAGATGTTTTGAAGCGGCCTCGTAGTTGTCGAAGTTCTCAAATCGAGCAGTCGGAATGTTGTGTCGTTTCATGAAGTCCTTGGAGAAAGCCTTGCTGCCTTCCATGTTGGCCGCAGCCTTTGATGGCCCGAAACATGGAATCCCAGGGGCATGTTCGACAAAGACGTCGGCGATGCCTTTGACTAGAGGTGCTTCCGGACCGGGTATGAGGAGGTTGATGTTGTTTGACTTTGCATATTGTGCCAGAGCGGGGAAGTCTTTGTCAGAGACGGACGTGACGTTGGTGCATTTCTTGACGCTGGGAAGATTGTGAGATGACTGATCAGAGTACAGACATCGAGAGCTCCACTCACCTCGCCGTTCCTCCATTTCCGGGCACGACGAAGATCTCATCGACGAGTGGACTTTGCGCCAGCTTCCAGGCCAATGTGTGCTCTCGGCCGCCGTTGCCGACGAGGAGAACGCGGAGTCGATCTGTCATGTTGAGCGAAGGTAATGTATGGGAGGAAGCGGAGCGGAGCGGAGCGGAGTCCTTGCAGGTGGTGGAGCACGGTGAGGTCAAACTTTTCGTCTGACATCTCGAAAATTGTTCGGGAGAGTTCGCGATCTCCCCTTTGGCTTTTCGGCCCCGCGCATCGTCGTCACGCCACACATGACGAGTTTCATGTGAGGCGCAGTCGTCTTGGTCGTTCAAGCATCTTTGGTGAATGGCTGCCTACTCTTCCTTGGGTACACGCCAATATCTCCCCAACGATATGGACCTCGACATGATCTTTCCTCCTCCTCCACCTTAACGACGACCACATTCACCTCCCTGCGACAGCGACAACATGGTCACCAAGTCGTCCGCTGGCCCGTCAGTCGACACGACCAGCCAACCCTCAGCGTCGGCACCACCTTATCCGGTCTCGCCCACGACTCAACCAGCTCCCGCCAGTGCCAGCTCCGCGTACAGCGATGATCTGAAGACATCGCCTGCATTCTCTCTCGTGGAAAGGAACGAAGCTCAGCAAAATCAACGTCGAGGCTCCGATGCCAGCGTGGCCTCGAATGGGACCTGGGACTCGGACAGCACAGAACATCGCGGCGCCGACGAGAACGAAGACGATTTTGTGGAGATACCCCAGCCGTTGAAGATCAGGCCGAGCTCGCAGGACATCCAATCCGACTCGAAACAGAAGGAGGAGAGCATACCGATAGCACTACAGCCGGGAGGTGGACACCGACAGTACGAAGTGCCTGCAGCATTACGGCCTGGTCCAGCGACCACAACGTCAAAAGATGAACATGGCTACGAACATGCACAACAGTCGAATCCATGGCAGTTGGAATCCAGAAACCCATATCTCAATCAGACGGGAAAACCTCCTCCTACACAAGACAGTAGTCAGAGAGTATGGCAGCAACCTACGACTCCTCCGCCAGCTGAGCCGGTCTGGCAGCACCCTCCTCCGCTGTCCCAGGAGGAGAATGTCTGGAAGCAAGAGACGGCATCAAAACCTACACAACCCGCGCAAGCTCCTCCCGCTCCACCTACACAGGCAGCCCCCTCCGTTCCGTACCCTCAATCCTTACCCACGCAATCGTTCGAATTACCTGCCGTTCAAACACCTGCGGAAGAGCTGTCACGAATGTCGCTTCATGACCAGGCTCCCACAAGTATCAGTCCCACTGGCTCATACATGACCGCCGAGGTGCTAGCCGTACCACAAAAAGGCCAACCTCCATTCTCTCCCGTCGTAGCCAGCAAATCTTCCGACACCCAACCTTTCCCTCCGTCGAATCCATGGGCTGGAAACGAACAGCTGCGAGCTCCATCTCCGAGTCTTCCGCCCAAAGAAGCACTATCTCCCGTGCCTCAGGATGCCTCTCCACTGCCGCAACACAATTCTTCTACCGCCGGACCGTTAATCGACCACGGCCAGTCATCCGGACCTCACATCTCCACCACCACACCTCCAACACAACCCACGACAGCGTCAACCGGTTCTTCCGCGACTCGCGACGAGAGAAACCGAAATGAGTACTATCAAATCAAACATGTCAATTGGCTCGACGCTTCATCTGGTCAAGGGTCCATGCGAAAGTCTCCCGTCCTGACACAAACCGCAAATGGACCATGTCCCCTACTCGCATTGGTCAATGCCCTTGTTTTGAGTACACCCCGGGATATTGATACTGCTCTGATGACGGCACTTAGCACGCGGGAGCAAGTGAGCCTTGGACTTTTACTAGATGCTGTATTTGACGAATTGACCTCTACCCGGCGTGGAGATACAGCGCAGGCGCTCCCGGATGTCAGCGATCTGTACGCGTTCTTGCTTGCTCTGCATACGGGAATGAATGTCAACCCGCGTTTCGTCACTTCGGCAGTTACGCCTCGGGGATCACTTGACGGCTATCCGCCAGAGACACAGGGTATGCACCCGGCATTGCGATCCCAGAGTAAAGCTGGCAGCTTCGAAGAGACGCGGGAGATGCGTCTATACAGCACATTTGGCATACCTCTAATTCACGGTTGGACGGCTCCGAAGGATACGCCCGCCTTTTTGGCATTTCAACGTAGTGCGCCGACGTTTGAGGATGCACAGAACATTCAATTCATGGAAGCGGAACTGGAAGACAAGCTGCATCAGGAAGGACTGAGCTTCCAGGAACAGCAGACCTTGGAGGACATCGTCACGATCAAGAGCTTTCTTCAAACATGGCCTACGCAATTGACCGATCACGGACTCGAGACAATCTCAGGAAGTCTGAAGCCCGGCCAAATCGCCATTCTCTTCCGCAACGACCACTTTAGTACCATTTACAAGGAGCCCAAACACGGGACCTTGATGACACTTGTGACCGACGCAGGCTACAGCTCGCATGAGGAGATTGTCTGGGAGAGCCTGGTCGATGTCTCCGGCGCGACTTGTGAAATGTTCAGTGGTGATTTCCGAAGCCTCAGCCATAATGCGGGAAGGCAATCTCACCAACCCAGTGCTCACAACGACGGCGAAAGAAAGTGGCAAGCCGCGGAAGACAGGTACCATGCAGGAAATACGCCGAATCAGTCTTCCGGCAGCACAGCACGGACGGACGAAGGCGTCCCACCTCCACTCCCGGGCCCACGACCAACAGCACCGCAGGCAAGCGAAAACCAGGCGACGGACCAGCGACAGCTCAGCGCCAGTGAACAGGAAGATCACGATCTCGCATTGGCACTTCAATTGCAAGAAGAGGAGGAGGACCAGCAACGGCAGGCAGATGAGCGTCGACGCAGGGAGCAGGAACTTAGCGAACGATACCTGTCCAGTGAGGAGCGACCACCTGCAGTTCCTCCACGTCGCGGGTCTGGCCGTCGCGTCTCTCAGCCTTCTCGACCGAGCGGACGACCTGCTGTCAGTCGACCTGCAGCAGACGGAGATCCGGACGCACCGCCGACGTACGAGCAATCCCGGACCGATCGACCGTATCGCCCCGCTGGAGCGACAGCAGCTCCTTCGCAAGGCAATCCGCTCAACACGCTGGATGCGCTGCAGCATCAGTCAGCGTACAGCCAGCAGAGCGGGATGATGCCGGGCCAAGGCAGGAGAGTCAGTGGGAACCGCATCTCACGGCGGCAGAGTGGTATGGGCGGGCCTGGATTTGGAGCGATGCCAGCACAGGGCGGCGGTAGTCATGCTCCTGCGTATGGTCAAGCGGGACCGTCGTCTGGGAGAGTGCCGGGTGCTCCAAATGTCAAAGACGCGGACGACAAGTGTGTCGTGATGTAGGGTGGAGGGCATGGCGAGCATGATAGTCTTGGTTTGGATTGTCGAGAAGAGTAGTATTTTCAGCATGTGCGGCGTAGATACCCAGCTAGTTGCATGTTTGCATGTTTGAACCTGGACGCATTCGACTCACGCTTATCGATGAGGCTCTTCGGACACTTGACTACATACAGTACCACTTCTATGCTCCCACGTCATGGCACCGCATGGAGCTATTGCTGGCATTAACCCCCGCACATACCTTGCCATATCTGTTCCGATGATGAAACAACCCTGTCTTACGACCTCATCTTGCGATGTTTCGTTTCTTCTTCCGTCTCGCTTCGGGACTTCGGATTGGAGAGTACTGATATCTACCGGACCCACAAAACGTCCGCGTCGCATCGAGATCGCCGGAGCCGACATTGCCGCGAGACCGTAGTACCGCCTGGCGAGGGTGGAGAGTGGAGACCTCTCCCACAATCCATCATCTCCATCTCCGCGATTGAAGAAGTGGTGAAGGAAGCAGAAGGACATGCAGGAGGGACATTGTTATTGGACAACATCGTCCGCGGAGCCAAGTCTGGGCGATGAACCCATCGAACACAGTCACGCGGACAAATGTCTCTTCCCAAAGGCCAGGCCACACTTCCGACTTCCGCTCCACGCGAACAAGATCCCCAGACAAGCAAGACCAGGACGATCGCGGCTCTGCACAGAGATCGTCAACCTCTTCGGTCCGATCTCCACATGGACGGGAAACCTTCGTCCTGCCATGGCGCGTTTCCCGCAAGTCTTGGCCTGTGTCATCGACAACATCATCCACGGATTCCACACACACACGACAGATTCCTCCCGGCAACCGGCCCACCCCCAAGACCCGTGCCGACTTTGCTTGTTCTCCATTTCCCACGCGAGCAGAAGAACGGGTACCACGGTACTGACGGGGAGGACTCCGGTCGAGCCATACGTTGCGACGATTGGTGGACCCGGACATTCCACGTCTTGCTACCAAGGCGCTGATGACGTCCGCAGCTCTGCCCGTACTCGGTGAGAGGGAGGAGATGTTAGAGACAGCCAAAAAGGTCGTCTCCACCCGCCGTGGGTTACCTTCTGTCCTCCTCTCCACCCCGCAACTCCATCCTTCCAACCACCCTCACGCCCTTTCGTGATGGAGCGAGACACCAAGTCCAGGCGGTCGTCCGACGACACCTTGGGCGCCAACAACACCAATGCTGTACCTGCGCTCCCCAAGGAGGAGGAATTCGACGATGACAGCAAGGTGCCCTTCTTGACCGCTCGCACGTTTTTCATGACCGTCTTGGTGTCGATGGGAGGTATCTGCTTCGGATAGTGAGTGGTACAGCGCCTGAATACATCCGATGAGCGTTAGCTAACCCTCCCTCCCTTCCAGCGACACGGGTCAAATCAGTGGATTCCTCGAAATGCAAAACTTCAGGCAAAACTTCGCCGACGACAGGCAAAACCTCGAACTGACACCAGTCCGGACCGGCCTTCTCGTGGCCACACTCTCCCTGGGAACTCTCGTCGGTGCCCTGATCGCAGGACCCGTTGCGAACAACCGCAAGTTGGGACGGAAATACTCCATCTGTATGTGGTGTGCCGTCTTTTGCATCGGCAACATCTTTCAGCTCGCCGCGCAATACCCATACTGGTACGTCCTCATGCTCGGTCGCATCATCGCCGGGTTCGCGATTGGAGGTCTGTCTGTCATGGTCCCGGCATACCAAGGAGAGTCCGCGCCGACTCACCTTCGAGGTGCCATTGTCTGCTGCTACCAGCTCTTCATCACCATTGGTATCCTCATCGCCTACCTCATCAACTTCGGGACCGAGACGATCAACGAGTCCAGCACTGCTTCATGGCGGATTCCCATGGGCATCAGCTTCTTCTGGGCGCTGATCCTCGGATTCGGAATCCTGTTCTTCCCTGAGACGCCTCGTCACGACTTCCGTCACGGAGCGGTCGAGAAGGCTTCCGAGAGCATCGCGAGATTTTACGGAGTCAGCCCACGCCACAAGGTGGTCAAGAAGCAGTTGGAGGAGATGCAGGAGAAATTGAAGATCGAGCAAGAAGGTGGCGATCACTCCATCTGGGAGGTCTTTACTGGTCCTCGCATGTTTTACCGTCTGATCCTCGGAATGTCGATTCAGGCTCTCCAACAGATGACTGGTGTGTATTAGTGGAAGGAAACCTTGATCGAACGAACATGACTAACACAACGACAGGTGCCAACTTCTTCTTCTACTACGGAACCACCATCTTCACCTCTGTCGGACTCAACAACCCCTTTCTCACACAGATAATCCTCGGCGCCGTCAACGTGATCACCACCTTCCCTGGCCTCTACATGGTCGAGAAATTCGGTCGGCGCAAGTGTCTCATGCTCGGCGCTGGGTGGATGTTCATGTGCTTCATGGTCTTCGCCTCTCTCGGATACTTTGCGCTCGAGACGGGAACCGATGCCGCCGGACAGCCGACCTACGACCAAACCATCGGCTACGTCATGATCGTCTTCGCCTGCCTCTTCATCGCCGCCTTCGCCAGCACCTGGGGACCCATGGCCTGGGCCGTGACCTCGGAAATCTACCCATCCCGCTACCGCAGCACCGCCATCGCCTTCTGCGCCGCGTCCAACTGGGCCTTCAACTTCTTCATCGGGTTCGCCACCCCCTTCATCGTGGAAGACATCAGCTTCGCCTACGGCTACCTCTTCGCCGCCTGCAACTTCATCGCCGTGCTGGTCGTGTTCTTCTTCCTCCCGGAAACGTCGGGCAAGAGCTTGGAAGTCATCGACACGATGTTCTTGTTGGAGGTCAAACCGTGGAAGTCGAGCAGCTGGGTGCCGCCGCCTTCGGACGAGCTGATCACGGCGGATCAGCTGCGGTTGACGAATGGTGGGAGGGATATCCGGAAGACGAACGAGGCCGGTGTGGGTGAGGATACCAAGTATGAGAATGTGACGGATTCGAGGGCGAATAGTGTGAATGTGGGAGCGAGTGGGGCGAGGGGGAACTCTTTGACCGTTTGACAGAGAGAGAGAGAGGAGGAGTTGTACAGCAGAGCGTGGAAATGTAGCGCGATATCCAAGTTTCAGCAGTCGTTTGCTTCGATCGCTCTTCTCGCAGATTTCCCATCGGTGCCGCGCGGTCGTGGTTTGCCAGAAGGCCCAGCGAGTGTACCTTCACCTGGTTGCTTAAGTCAGCAACTGCGAAGTAAAGGATGGAAGCCGGCTGCCATCCCAGACATTTCTCCCACCAAACAACGACATCTCGACCTCACTTCTCCCATCACGCTGCAAACTCCACGAACAGCTTCCACGTTCGGCCACTACAGTTATGCAGCTGTTGTCGCTTGATCTTGCTTATTTGATGTCTGACCCTAGATCTGATCCCTCCGCCTGGACTTTTACGAGCCTTGCAAACAGACTGTCCACCTCTCGCGAGCTATCGCTTCGTTCCCCGGCTGGGCGGTCAACAGCCGCGTGGGATTACTTCCAGGTTGCTGTGCGTGTAGCAGACCTTGGAGCACGGCAGCACGATAGCAGGTTGACCCCTACTATAGTTAAGCACGACAGGTCTAGGCGAGCAGTAATGACCTATCGTATTGCGGAAGTAAGCCCTTCTTGACGACTTGCACAGTGACCGACCACTTCGAAGACCCTCGTTTGGCTTTCTTTGCTGAGCACGGGGAGGCCGGTAGGGCTCGCGTCCGGTTGGTGCTAGTCTAGCCACACCTTTGACTTTTCCAATCTGTCCGAGGCTGCAGTTCTAGAACACCACGTGTCGAAGCCTTCCACACTAACGCTTCGCTAGACAACTGCTCTTGACCCAAAGAGGGTGCCGCACGACCTGTCGCGGACCTCGGGGGTCAGGCCATGCAACGGAGATTCCTGTCGCTACCGCTGAACTTCCTCCTCACGGCGTCTCGACCCAATCGCCCTGAACCTCATCAGCCATGTGGCTGTCGGAGCCCGCGATGCAGGGCTCGTGCTTCTACGAAGCCACTCTGCTTGGAGTCTATGCATGGTCCGGAGTCGCCGCCCGAATGAGTTCTGCTCCGCTTCAGGCGATACATAAGGTCTTGCACAGTTCCCGCCGTGCGATGGAAGTTCCAAGCATCCCACTTTCCCATCATGCGTTTCCTCAGCATCGCGGCAGGTTTCTTGTCGATTCTCCCCTCGGCCTCTCTCTCTGCCGTTCCTAATACTCACTCCCTCTCCTCTGATGCTACATTGGAATCGAGTTTGGTTGATCGTGCAGTTCCAACATGTAATGCAAAAGGCTACCAGCGCTCGACTGGACCATACTTCTCCAGCAAAAACGCCGCTTTAGCAACGAACCAAGCATGCGGTGCTCGATGCTCCAAGGATGCGAAATGCAAGAACTTTGCGGTCGGTAGAGGATCTTGTTTCCTCTACAATATCGTCCTGTGAGTACAGAAGTCCAGAGATCGTGGAGATCTTGACTGACCTCGGTCCCACAAAGGTTCAACAACTTCAAAGCAGATCAGCGCAGTCCATACCAATTTTCCGGCAAAGCCTGCTACAAGCCAGCATCGAAACCTTCTGCTCCCTCTTGTGGCCTGGTGGGCTACGATCCGACGAAGGCCTCGACCCAATACAGCACTCAGCAAAGCAGCCTAGCAGCGTGCTCCATCCTCTGCAAGCAGTCTTCGAAGTGTAACAGCATGCGCTATGGAAAGAACCTCTGTGTTCTGTACACCGCTCCGGTTACTGGCAAATTCACTCGCGATACAAAGTCGCCGTTCAAGTTTTACGACAAGGCTTGTACTGTGTCTGCTCCGTCTACTACCTCAAGGGTATCTCCCACGACGAGACGGGTTTCAACAACCTCAAAGTTGTCTACCACACGGACTGTCGGGACGACCTCGCGGAATGCCGCCACGACCTCATCAAGAGGCTGCAGCGTCGCCACAACCTTGAGGACCACCGCAACAACAACCTCCGGACGGGCTGCCGGGACTACCTCGCGAACCACTGTCACGACCTCCGGTAGAGCTGGCGCAGCCACAACTTCGATCACAACTTCTCGAGCCCCACCCACTACTACTTCGGCCGCAGGTGCCGGAAGCACGGTTGGAAGAACGTTCGAAGAGGTGATGATCACCTTTGATATCCCGGCCGGCTTGGGCAAGCGCCAAACCGGCGGCTCCTCCAGCTCTACCTATTACTTCTCGAAGACCATCAGCACTTCGGGCGCCAACGCAGGGTACCGCGAACTCACCACCGATGCTGCGAACGCCCTGAAGATCTCGCTTACCATTCCTCCCGGGAGCTCCGGTCAAGTCAGCAAGCTTGAGCTGTTTGCTGAGAATCAGGTGAAATTTGCAGATTTGACGGCATTGGGACTGATCGCCAACCTTGTCAGTGGCGACCCATGGACGTCAGGTGGCCCATTCTCCCTTGGTGCTTCTCTGCCAGGAGTCGGCCGAGAGACGACATTGTCCATCTCGCCCTACTCGAACTCTCTTCGACGACAATACATTGCAGACGCGCAGAGTGACGATGGAGCATACGTCGCCCAATCTGCCTTCTGGACATTGAACCTAGCCACCAACGAGATTGGCTCGGCCGTGAACAACGCCGATGGCAGTTCCACTCCGCTGACCATGTACTACCAATCGGGCCTGATCAAATTCGCCACTTCGCTGCCGGCGGGCGCACAGGCTCTCAAGCCGAGAGCACTACTTGAGGATGCGAATGTTGTTACACGTACTGCGACCTCAACCACTCGAGGGCCGACGACTACCTCCAAGCCTACCATTACGTTTAAAAGCGTTGACGCGATTGCAACCACATCTTCCACCGTCGCCCCTGCCGTCGCTGTGCCGACATGCAACCGCGGAGTAGTCGGAAAGCCATTCACACTATCAGTGCAAAACGTCACTGTCTTACCCGGCAAGAGATCCGAATTTGACATTGGAGACGGGACGCCTGGTGTCTATCTTATGTCGCAGGTCATTTTCACCAACCAAAAGTTCAACTCCATCGACAGAGTGAACATCTATGCAGAGGTTTTCACACTCGACTCCACGTGTCGCTTGATAGCTTCGAACGAGAGGTTTGCCACGGCGTATCTCAACGATGTTGGCTTCAGTAGCAGCGACGGGAAGGAGCCATATTCGACATGCTTCTGCGATATCACCACTTCGCTCAGCTGTGCCTGCGGTGGCTGGTCTGTTCTGGGCATGAACTATTTCAACCGGCTCTCAATTGACAACGCAGATCAACAAGTCTTGGACAAGACTGCGACCTTCCGCGTGCAGTTCCAGGATCCAATTGCAACACCGACGTGTGACCCAGCCGTCACCGGTCGACCATTCACCGTCTCCGTCGATACTATCAGCCTGCTGCCCGACTCCCAAGACTACGCAAGTATCACAAACGGTGCCCTTGGAATCCCGTACGAAAATAATCAACTCCAATTCGCAAACACCGCGGCGGCGAACCAGATGAGTGTGTTCACACTCGACTCAAAGTGTCGTCTGGTGAGTTCTGCACGGGGCCAGTACGCAGTGACAGGGGGATTCGGAGGTGTAATTTACTTCACCAGCAGCGGTGGGTTGGGAACCTGCTACTGCGACATTGCGACCTCGCTCAGCTGCACGTGCGGCACTGGCGATCTTTTCGGGATGGATCCCATTAACAGGCTTGCGAGCTTTTATCCAGGTCTGCAGAAGAATGGTAAACGTGCAACTTTCCGCGCGAGCTTCCAGGACCAGCAGGGCGCTGCGACTACATCGGTTGCAATGACCACAGCTTCCGTGGCGACCACCTCCACAACACAGACTACTGCTGCCGTCGCGACGACACCAACTCCTGTAGTCAACAAGCCCACCTGCAATAGTGCAGCTACTGGACGGCCATTCACTATCGCAGCCGACACTATTGCCCTGCTTCCCGGCACCCAAGACTATGGCGAGAAACTCACGGATGGCGTCCCCGGAATTCCATTCTCGAAACAACTCGTGTTCACCAATAGGGCAACCGACCAGATGAGTGGGAAACCCCTCTATGCCGGCGTCTTCACACTCGACTCCACCTGTCGCCTGGTGTCTTCTTCCTCCGGCCAGTACGCAACAACAACAAGCGGGACGTCTGGAGCAATGATCTCCTTCGACAACACTGGATCTGTGACCTGCTACTGCGACATCACGACTTCACTTTCCTGTGCCTGCGGCGATAACCCTGTTCTAGGCATGGATGCCCTTAACAGGCTTCTAGTCCTCAGCACAACTCAGCAAACAAACGCCAAGTCTGCAATCTTCCGCGCGAAGTTCCAGGATCAACAGAGTACAGCGACGACCACTCCAGCCGTAGCCACGACAACGACACCTGCAGTGGGCGCTTGCACCGGCACTGTGGTCACAGCAGGCAATGGCAAGGTCTTCGACGCCATGTGCCGCGTGTCCATCGTCAACGAAACACCATCGCAGTACACAAATGCCCCCAAATTTTTGGCATGCGTCGACCTTTGTGCATCGATGGGGAGTTGTTCGGGCGTCAATTACATCGAGACGTCCTGCCAGATCTTCACTACGCTCAGCCCGAGTCCCTTCACCGTGCCCAGTCAGTCGCTGGACTCGGCCGTGTTGCGGGGATCTAGAGCTCAAGATACCTCTGCAATTACGACCACATCGACGACAGTGACTCAAGCGACTGGTCCATCGCCAACCTGCGCCTCTGATGCTGTCGGTAGGCCTTTCACGATCAAGAAGTATGCGGGCACTCCGAGGCCGGACGACACCGCCGGATGGTTCTACGGGGGCAATTTCGGCTTCCTGATCTTCAACGAGAGCGGCAACGGTGGATCCGACGCTCAGCTTACGCTGGATGCGAAATGTCGTCTTGTCATCTCCAAGACTGGCGATCCGTCGCACCCAGACGCTGGACAGATCGCTGTGGCGCGCCGGTGGCAAATACTATTCCCGCCAGCGACGCAGGTCATGTCCACGGATACACCCTGCTTCTGCGATGTTGCGGACTTCAAGTTGAGCTGCGTCTGTGGTAGTAAGACTGTTCTGGCCTTGGACAGTATTAGCCACCTACAAATTTTCGAGGCGGATGACAACCCGGGCCTGGTTCCTACAGACTTCCGAGTGGAGTATCTGGACTCAGCCCCTGCGATCACCGCGACCTCGACCATCTCAACGACAATGAGGCAGGACACTTTGAGGACCACGGCTACGACCGGGACTGCCACCACCACCGCCGCGAGCGCGAATGCTCTATGCACAAGCTTTGCGTTGCAGATCGACGGCGGATCGTTCTCCGGCCAATACGCTCAGAATTATGACTCCTTGAATCGAGTCGTCGGGGTGTCATCACTTGAGCAAGCCTCAAAATACAAAATTAGCGGCACCACGATCACTGACGCCAATGGCCTCATCTGGACCGCCATCGGGCCTGACTTCGACTCCTTCATCGGGCGAGATGCTCCGGGACAGTATCCACAAGGCATCTATCCCGCGCAGTGCGCATTCACCAGAACCACGGGACACCCACGCTACCTGGGCACACTCTCGTGTCAGGATCCTGGAAATGAGACTGGCAACCGACTCTCATTCTGCAAAGATCCTGCAGCATTGGGGCCCGATCAGCTCAAGCTGTCCAAGAGCGTGGATGGGATACAGTGCACAGAAGTCCAACTCACTGCGAGATGTGTGGACCCGGATCCTGTATGCGTGGCCGGGTCTTCGGAATGTCCGCTTTGTCCGAGTGATCCCAAGAACTCGAGTCCGTACCAACGGCCGCAGTGTCGTGCGAGTGACGGGACCTGCATTCTGGCAGAGTCTAGTTCGCCTCTTTGCGCGTACAGTTGCTATGGGTCTTCGTGCTTGATTAAACAGAGATAGTCGACGGCGGATGGCATGGTAGCGTATCTAGCAGAGAATTGAGCATTTTCATTGAGATTTCCTCTACACGGACGAGCGATGTGAAAAAACTGCCCAGCGACTCCAGCAGAGCAATCCTGTAGCCTTCCAAGCCCCTGACGCCAAGCGGAGTCACTGCAACGGGCAGCAGAATTGCTCTTCGCCAGGCCAGAAGTCAACATCGATACTTCGCTCATGCTTTCCAGTGAAGAACCAAGACTAGACCTCCTCGGGCCCGCGCGACTGAGGTCTCCTTCCCCTGCATTATGCCTGCTAGCCGCCAGACGTAGACTAATCACCACCACTCAGTCCAGCGGGCGCGAAGTAGAACGGATCCAAGCGTACCGATGTCTCGAGTTCCTCGCAAACATCAATGTTGATGTCTACAGTGAACGTTGTCGTTCGTTGAAGTCGCAAGGACGTATTCCCGGAGCGGAGGTCCCACGTAGTCCGGTGCTTTGTATGTCTTCCCGGTGATTCTCTCGGCGTACTTTCCGACATCACAGTCGGCCAGGACGCTCTCCTTGCGGACTCGCCAGGCTTTCCAGGTAACCGAGCAAACGCATTGTTTAGTACAAGCGCTGCCGGGTTCGTCGCAAGCAGACCACATGCAGATCGAACTGAGACCGCTGAATCCGTCGGCACCCTGGCATAAATCGGGCGAGTTATCCGCCTTTAGTAATTTGGCGGACATCTGTTGCCTCATATAACCGAGATCGATGTACTGCTCACAGGCAGAGTACGGACCGATTGCAATCGTTTTTTTGGTACGAAAGTTCGATTTGTCGGCAGTCGTGGGTGAAGGCCGGCGCAATCAGTCCTAGAAAAGCGAGAAGGAAAGCCGTGGCTGAAAGCTGGGGTGCCATGATTATGGTGTTGGAAAGGAGTGAAAGGACAAGATGGGTACCTATCTATACACGCGCATGAATTGCCTGGACCGAACACACGCATGATCGCTATAGACGACAGCTCTACTCTGATGCCGCCGCATTGTCGGAATTCTCCTTTCCACCATGCCTTTTAAGGACATCTTTCAGCGGCCATCGAAAATGGGTCGGGGCGCAGGAAAGGGAGACCGCCTCGAAGGTGTTTCATCTGGGACCTTACTGGTTCCTGCACGGACGAGCTGGCTCGCAAACAAGGCGACCAATAAAGGCCTGATTCCACCCCTTACACTGTGAGGCTACATCGGGAGATCCCCTTTTTGGTATCTCAACGCGTTGTGCGCTTGACGTAGGATCTGCAGGGACCAATTTGGACCATGGGGAAGTTGTTAGCATTTCCTAAACAGGCAATTTTGCTGCTCAGAACCTCAGGCTTCAAATCAGTCTACGTTACTGGCGGAATATACTCAGTGAGACTGTTTGCAGGGCTGTCGACGACAGGCACCGATCCCTGTATGCAGGTCACAGTCTTTCCTGTGCGTACCTTTTGAGGGCCGACATGCAGCCGGAAGCAGAGGGCTGCACTACAGCATACGAACGCATCCCGGTGGTTGGCTACCATTCAAAGACGGCCAGAGGTCATTGGTCTAGGAGGAAATACTACGACATAGTTCAATTTGTCTCTAGACATGCCCTTGTGCTTGCGAACGAGGTGACCATCCAACGACACGTTGGCAGCTTCCGGACCGATTGTGGAGGCGGTGTTTCAGGGAGGGAAGGGAAATGTGGTCCAGCTGATCACCTGCCCAGTCATCGACCGATGGACCACCGCGTCTGCCGTTCTACTCTTTGTTCCCAAGCTCCACGAACGTGGCGGCGAATCGGGCCGGTCTCAGCAAACTCTTGATTGCAGCATTGTTGCTCGTACTGAACAGGCGCAGGACAGCACTACGCGCCCAAGTTCTTCTCCGTGATCCTCTCTCGTTTCATAGAGCCAGAATTACTTCTTCCAGATAAATGGGCTTGCACGAACCATTTGCACGCTTCCTCGCTCCGAGTCACAGCTGCTCGGCTCTAACAGCTGTTCGGCTCTGTCAATTTGAACGTTCAATTTAGTGAAAGCTATGAACAGCATCGTGGACTATATCAGTACACGCTCAAATGGGAGTAACAAACTGACCAATTGGCCAAGCAGCGCGCACAAATTGAACAGACAACTCCATTGCAAACCTGCATATATCGCATGCCATCATCAACAAACAGGCTCTCTCTGCTCCAGTCTGTGTGGTTTTACTCGCAACGTATCACTCCACTCCTCGGAATCCGTTCCAAAGTTCGGGCTTTGATTCGCACTGGTCACGAAGTGATTGAAAGATGTTCCATCAAGTCCGGCGGGACATCCGAAAAGCAAGCCCGGTGTGATTTGTGGTCTGTCTCGAGATGTTTGAGGGGATAAAGAGGCACGCGCGCCGTAGGACGTAATCAAGCATAGCGTATCGTTGTTGCGGGCTCGTCGTGCAATAATCAGTTATCCACCTTGATGTCCACAGTGAACGTTGTCGTTCGTTTCGGTCGCGAGGACATATTCTTTGATAAACGGCCCATCGTAATTCGGTCCTTTGTATGGCTTCCCAGTGAGCCGGGAGGCGTAGTCTCCGATATCACAGGAGATACGATTTCCATTGCTGTCGTACTGGTCCTCCTTGTGTACTCGCCACGCGGTGAACCTGACCGAGCAACGGCAGTCCTTGTAACACTTCCCTTTGCAAGCAGGATAGTCGCAGATCGAGTTGAATGTGCCGAATCCGTCCGCGCCTTGGCAGATATCTGCGCGGGGAGGGTCTAGATCCTGCAAAGGTTGCAAAGCGTAGTTCATTGTCGCGATCATCTTTTCAAGGCTGATGTATTGGTTACAGTCGGAGTATGGAGGAATGGTTTCCAGTCTTTCGTAAGAAAGTGCAATGGCTCGGCAATCATGAGAGAAAGCCGGAGTAACCAGTCCAAGAAGAGCCAGAAGTAATAAAGCCATGGCCGGGGTTTGGCGTACCACGGTCATGATATTGAGAAAAGTGGGATGTGTAGACCAGGTGGTCCTTCAGGAGTGGAAGGACAGATCTCGATGGGGAGGGAGCTGGTCGGGAATCAGGTCGGGAGCTGGTGAAAATTTGTACTCGCGTAACCGATACCTGAAGCGATCATATACATGATCGACCACATGCTGACCATGCTGATGACGCGAAGGACGCAGCTCCCTCGCATGCCCCACCAATTCCGTGAACATCTTCGAGTGGCCATCGAGAACCGGCAGTGATTGTGATTCAACGATCGCGAGGAATGCCGGTGATGAACAAGTGTGCTTGTACAGGGGTCACCATGCATACAAGAAGCCGCGACGCCCCGCGAAACACAGATGGTGCCAACCAAACTCCGGCTTCGAACAAATGTAACCCTCCCATTCGTTGCCTGGTCTCGCCACTGTCACTGTATGCATAGTGTCTGCGGGGCGATCTCTGGAGTGAGAGCATGGGGCAAGATTCTGCTCAAACCCCAGTATTGTCGAGTCAATCACCAACGTTGACACGAAGGTAGGGCATAGATTCGTGGGAGCTTTTCGTGGCTGTTCCCGTATTGACAAGCAGGTTGCACAGCGACCATTCACAGCATGATTTTACACCCCTGGGACGCTGTGAGGCCACGAGGTATACCCAGGTAGGGTTGTGCAGGGCTAGCTTTGACGATTTGCATCGTGCGTAGGCTCCAAGAGCCGCCCTATTGCCAAGGATAGAGGGCTCGTATGCCGTATACGGCATGCGAGCGCATTGGAGTGCGTAGACACCGATCAGACCCGACCAGAGGGCCACTGGTCTTTAAAGTTGCTAGGAAGCGGTCCAATTCTTCCCTGGACACGGACTTGTGCCTGTGATGGATTCGAAGGCTGTTTTTCCAGGTGATTCACCAACGATGCGCTGAGCGCTTCCAACACGATTGCGAAGGCGGGATCTCGGGGGGTGAGGCTGACGAGTGGGTCGAAGGACTGGGGAGATAGCCAAATGGGATCTCACACTTTGCGTTGTCTGGGTCGAGGTGACTGAAGACTTTGTTCCTAGTAGAACAGGAAGGCTGTCACATTCGGAGGACAAGCTCTACTGGATGCTCTCCGTGTCCATTCGAGCTGCTGCCTTTGCTTGATTGCCGGGTTTGCACTTTGCAGCATGGGCGGATACATCGCATCGAATGTCTATTTTGATCTGGCTGGCCATTGTCGTACGCGTCATGCATTTCAGACGCTCCGATCAAGGCCACGGAATGTGATCCAAATCACTGGGTTGGCTCACGAGACATACGATGTCGCCTTGCTCGAATTTGATGTCTTCAGGATAGGCGTTGACGGTTTCCCTGTGACCGGTGAAGGTGCTCGCCATGATGTTATGCCGATCATGTTGCAGGACTTCTGATCTGTGGCAACCCCAGCGGAATGTTCGATCCCCGGTGACGCATGATCTCTGGCTGGCTCTTGCAGTTCGTGTTGTTGCCTTTGGCTCGGATCGGGCGCACATGACCTAAGGCTTGTCTCCACTAACACCAGTCTGGTTGATCGTGCTGCATTTGCGCGGTCAGGGGAGCGACCTTTGCCGTTTTGCTAGATGTCATGGCTTCTTCGCCTGGCTCGACGTTGCCGTGGTTCTGGGCCAAAATGCCGCGTACCTGTTCGGGGATTCGGGATCGATCTCTATGGACCGGCGGGCGATGCGGAGGTGGTAGTTCGCATTGTGGATAAGTTTCAGGAAGAAGTGCAACGAGGACCTCGAGCAGAAAGCGCGATCGATTGCTTGCGCGGACTTTGGGATGCGTGACAGGCGCCAGTTCACTCCAATTTGGAAGCCCATGGACGATCAGAACGTGCGAGTGCTTCTCGCACACTCCGCCTGTGTATTCTTGGGGGCTCTCTTCTCTCTCTTGCTAGATGATGGCAGATGACCTCCTCGAGCCTGGCAATCACACGTTCATGTCTCATCGGCGAAACTCGGGAGCAGATTGTTATGACTGAACAAAACGATCTCATGCTTTGTGACCAGTCGCTCTCACATCATATCAACCCATCGAGGGTATGGCCTCCGTCCCGAGCTCTTCGGCGGAGCAAGACATCGAGCACGTCGCCGTATAGTCAGCGCGGGTTGTCCCGATTCAATGCCCACGGATTCATGCTTGACCGCTTCCGACAGTCGTGACAGTCGATACCCAGAGATTCAATGACGAAAGCTTCATGGCGACCAAGATGTATAGAGCGTGTTGGTGAGAATGGAGGATTCCACAATGAAGTGAAGTCGGCTGCTAGTACTATTGCCGAGGCCGGCATCTGAGGCTCTGAGCCCTGAGATGGCGCCCTAATCCGCAGTTTGGGCCACTACCTCTTATTTAATGAATTAGATCTTTAACGATATCGCTATATATAGATATCAATCAACACACACAGCACCACCCGTTACACCGTCGCTATGCTATTATCGTCGTTACCGTCGCTAAGCCTCGTACTACGGTACTACGGCTACCGCCCTTACGAATACGCGTCCCTATTACCCTCGTATATACGCTTTCATCGCCCTCACGCCCTCTTAGCGGTAATCCTTACTAATCTCGTACACCCTTCGCTATACTACGCCTACCGCCCGACTATAACTACCTCCGCGAGGAAATTAAGCTTCTACTATACGTCTTAGAACTAAGCTACAACGCTATAAGAGCATAGCTAAGAGAGTATAAACAGGTAGACATATTAGGTCGCTCGTTTAGAAGGCAGATCGCTGCTTAGGGGATTACGACGAGGCTACGTAGGGATAATCTTAGTAACTATAATAAAGAGCGCCTACGTACGAGGATTAAGGAGCTATTCTAGGGCACGGATAAGAACGATAATACATACTACCGGATCCTATAGATTAACAGCTTTAAGCTCTCGAAGTAGCAGTTTGTTAAGTTAAGGAAGTCTATAGGGTTCTACTAAAGGATCCCTAAGGAGGATAGGCCGACATACGACGAGATTATTAAGGGCATATTAATTAGCGTAATTTAGGGTAGAGCGCTAGAGGACTACGGATATCGCAACCTTGCAAGGGAGATGCGGAAGGAGTTTAGGCTTATCGGAAGGTCCTAATCCTAGCGCTCTTAGTACCGATCTTAGTGCTAACCTCTATATATATATAGGGACCGGATCTTTAGCGTTACCTACTACTTAAATCCTACACTATTTCAAGCACGCCGCATTAGTAAGCGAGTCCGTATGCGTTCTTATCTTCTAAAAGCCAAGGAACCGGATTATATATAGTCGGTAGATGTATATTATAAGCTAGAGTTGTTCGGTATCTAGTTCTACTACTACATTAATGTGTATTTACGTAGGATTATATAGGCCTACGTCGGCACTATAGCTAAGACGAAGTTCTTAGTGTTCTATTAATATCTTAGTATAGTTAGTAAGCTCGGACGGACGCCGTAGGTATAGATCTTAGTATATATCTTAGTACATTGCCCTCGGTTTCTAACCTCTATATATATAGATTATGCGCGCTAATTATAGCGTTAAGACTCTAATAATAGTAGACGCCTATCTCTACTTCCGTAAGCATTAAGAAGGCTACTAACTGCGCTTTAACGAGGGCTTCTAGTATATAACTAGTAAGGGAAACAATACGATTAAGCGTTTCTAGGGACTCGGTATAACAGTAGCGTTTAATAGGTAGCGTGACTTCTTTATCGAGATGCGTAATACTCGCTACTATAACGAGGATTAAAAGGCTAACCGCATCGCCTTCCTCGCTATCTATATACCGATCCTTCGATATACTATCTAGAAGTTCGTTAAAACTTATAATCGCTACCGCATCCGGAAGCATACTAAGATCCCTAGCTATGTTAATAGTATTCCG
>JALRMM010000505.1:0-24047 GCA_026122155.1 Zymoseptoria crescenta
ACGAAGCCGACGGATCGATAGTAATCGATCAAAAGCACTATATCGAAGAGACGCTTCGGGAGTTCGATCTAGAGATAACGGGTCGATCTACGTATATACCGGCTACGGGATATACTTCTCTTACGCCCCGAGAACCTACGGATACCCCTACTGACGATAGGGAGTATAGGAGACTAGTCGGGAAGCTAAATTGGCTTGTTCGAGCTACTAGAGCCGATATAGCGTTCGTAACGCAACGGCTAAGCCAGTACTCGATAAACCCAACTAAGAGGCACTTCGAGGCTGCTCTCTACGTCCTAAAGTACTTAGGAACGACCCGGGACCTCGCTATCCGCTTTACTCCTAAAGGAAATAGCGAGCTAATAGGATACGCCGATTCAGACTACGCCGCGGACTCTACGACTAGAAAGTCGACAATAGGCTACGTATTTAAGCTAGCTAACGGGACGATAAGTTGGTCCTCGAAGCTATAACGTAGCGTATCGACTTCTACGACCGAAGCCGAGGATATCTCTCTCGGATATGCTTTAAAAGAGGCCGTTTGGATAAAGCGATTCCTCGAGCAAATACGCTATCCTACGGGTTCTATACGCCTATACGGCAATAACGAGGCCTCGCTAGCCTTAGTTAAGAACCCCGAGTTCCACTCCCGGACGAAGCACTTAGATATAGCGCTCTACTACGTACGAGAGCTAGCCGACGACGAAACGATTAGTATCTCTTACTGTCCTACTAAAGAGATGCTAGCCGACTGCCTTACGAAGCCTTTACCTAAGGCTAAACATATCGAGAACGTTCGTTTACTTGGATATACGGGAAAGACTTCCTAATCCTACTGGTTTAGGAAGTAGGGGGAGTGTTGGAAATTAATCGAACATTCACTTCACTTCGATTACGCAAGCGATTGCGTAGGCGCTGACGCAAGCCAACGCCTTATGGAACCTTCCGGATGCGGAAGCTACGCATATATATAGCCCTCGTTTACACCGGTAGATAGACAAGCAATCAACACTCGTTTTTCCAACACCTTTGTTTCCTTCCCCTGTCGTTGTTGGGTCCTGCGCCTCGAAAGTCTTCCGAAATGCTCCGAGGGAAAGCGCTGTCGCTGAAAGTGCGGTACTCCAGGTTCAACGGGGAATTGGTGCACACCCACGTTGAATGCTGTGGCCTACTCACACTTAAAAGTCGAGAGGGTTTCCGAAGGTAAGAAATGGACTGCCGTATTGCTCTAGCAAGAGACTCTTCTCTTCCGCCTGCATGTCATCCTCGAGACGGCCCACAATCACAGTCTTCATCTCCGTAGCCACCTTTCTCATCCAGTCCATGATCTCGACCTCATTCTCCGGGTAGTTCGTGTCGATCGCTGACCCTTCGATCTTCCAAAATTTTCCAGTCTTCTCAAAGACAAAGCGTGGTGTGTTACCGCTGGTATCGAGGGGTGTGTCAACATCGGCGACTACACGCAAGTATGCGAGATGTCTCGCGAACGGTGGAATGGCGCGACTGATCGCGGGTGCGATACCCGATGAAGTGCGGCCATATGGCGGTTTGAGGTACAGGCCGAGGTTTCCGTAGAGGATCGGCGAGGCTTCTTTCCTGATCATGCGGGATACCTGGGTGATTGGCAAGGGACAGATTTGGAGGATCCCATCGCTGGGGTACTTCAAAGAGTACATGGCCTTCAGAGGCTTCAGGAGCTCGAGCACCCGCAAGCGCAATTCCTTCGGAAGCGCAGAAAGGCGATCCTCCACGTCAGCGTCATCGGCAATGTCCTTCGATTTGACCACCGCCCCAGAGACAGCGTCGATGGTACTGGATGATGAGGGCATTTTCAGTGGTTGTGGACATGAGTGGAAAGGTCGTGAAGATTGAAGAAGGGGTCATGAAGATGGAGGAAAAGTATTCGACACTGGGTTCTAGCTTCGACGCTAGTGGGAAATATAAGGAAGGAGCCGTCGAAGTCGGCAAGACCGGGCTGACACCATTTCCCACAGCTCCTGCGTAGACGAAGCTCGGCATTCTAATTGGAGCTCGACACAAATCGCCTTCTGCAGAAAGGAAACGGCGCCATACGTAGTGGTAAAACGGTCGAACAACATGGACGCTGCGGATATTAGGAGTCAAGACGACGGAGGAGAGGGAAGGCGTCGTCGAGGCATGAATTGAGAGAGTGCTACAGGGTGCTCTATCTGCTTCGCCTCCAACTGATCAGCCCCTGTGCAGTGCCGGAACGTCCAGGAATTCTACGATCTGTGAGCCTAAGTCTGCACACATTGCTCAGCGCAACATCAAAACGGCAGAAACGGAGACCCATCTTCTTCCTCCATATCAATCATCCCACCAGCCAAGGCCTTCACCATACACTCCTTAAACTCCTCACAAAAGGCATACATCCGAGCCATCAACTCCTCCCTCGCACCTTCCTCCTTCGGCTCCTTTCAATCACCATTAATGAACATCTTCCCTCCATTACCAGCAAAGAACTTGAGCGTGAAGTCAGGCTTGATACGAGAGAGTTGACCCACCTTGAACGGCACGATGACCTCGACACTTTTGGCGTATTTCGCCCAGCTAGGTACTTCGCTGGGAAGCCAGTGGGAGATTGTGGAGACGACGTGGTCGCGACGAGGTCTGATAGCGAGGTGAGTCTCCGCGTAGATGAGTCCAGCCGCCTCGTGGCGGATCTGACGGTTGACGTGGATGATAGGTAGGAATGGTGGGAGGTCAGACAGGGCGTGAGCACCACGTGATGGGTAGTAGAGAGTGAATGGGAAGGGGTAGTCGGTCCAGCGTAATGTACCCGGTTCAACTCGCTGTAATATCTCATTCCGCAGCTCAGCGGGTAGTTTGAGGATGTCGAATACAGCAGCTGGAGCGGTCTCTTCACGTGGTTGAAGATTCTGGTTCGACATGTTGACTCGGGGCTGGAAGTGGAAAATTGAGCTTCAGAATGAGAGAGCGAGCGCGGCTTGACAGCCCATGTTCAGATATACACATCTACCTGTGTCAGGTCTTTGTCTCTCCATCTTCTTCCACAAAGGCATTGTCCATCGTGGTCACAACGGAAACGACAATGGCATTCTTTGTTGGCCACTTCTACGTCTCCTATGCCTTCCGCGGTCATGACTCTAACCCCATGGCCTCCGTACCTCTTTCGTCCGACCAAATCTCCGCATTCTTGTCCTTCTCCGCCACTCATTCCTCTCCCGGGTCCGTCTTGCGATCATACACAGCCTCCAAAGACTCTAGCCCAGTCTCCGTCATTCTACGCTCGGTCCTCAGATACAATGCTCTCTTGTTATCCAGGCGTCTGGTAAGTCTCTCAATGTATGGAGAACTCCGGGCTAGGTTGTAGATAAGGCTGACGATATTCGTCTCGTCCGCCACTTCGACCATCATGATGCGGGACCGAATGGATTTGTATTTTTGGACCGTCTTGTGACGGAGTGCGGCTGTCTTGGCCAGAGCAGTCTCGTAGTTGATGACGATTTGGTACATGCGTGGCAGGAAGTGGTCTTTGAGTAGCTGGACGTCTTCTTTCTGCACTTTGAGACTGAGGATCTGGTGGTAGTCTCCCTCGAAGAGGTCATCCAGGGCGGCGATGATTGAAGATCCTTTTTCTTCGATCGAAGACTCGAGGGCGGCGTCTGCCATGCTGCCTATGCTGGTACGATGGTTGGGCTGGTCGGTGTTTTTTTCAAGGAGGCGTGGTCGTGCAGTGAGTCTGTAGTTTGAGATGTGCAGAGTAGCGAGATGAAGTGAAGGCGATGAATCAATAAACAACACAAGCTTGCCTCAGGCGTCGATTAGGCGTCGATCCGCGTATGAAACAGGAACTGCAACGACAAGGGAACCAAATGTACAAGTACGGCACTTTACTATCACGATCCCCTCTCTACACGTTAACATCGACCGGAAGGACGATGCAATCGCCTGTTACGATGTCCCGCTTCCTCCTACTTCCCGCCCGGATCATCTCCTCCATCGCCATCGCCCGATCCTGCACTTCTCCCCTCGGGAGACTACAGTCCATCCGTCCGTCTGGTAATCGACCAGCCTGCCCGCCTGTGCTCGGCGATCAAGATCTTGGACGGCTGCATTCACTGGCCAAGCATTGTAAGATGCAGATGTGTCGGCCAGGAAAAAAAATCGACGTTGAGGTATGCAGTGCCAAAGAAGAGCGACGTTCTGCTGCGGCGGGCGGGGGAGCGGAAGACCATCTTCCAGCAAGATGAAGCAAGTGAACGTCGCTATGGCCTCGCCTTCTGGCAAAAGGGGAGAGCTTGCCTCAGAATATCCCTCCCGCTTATCGGCTTGGTGGACGGAGGCGGTTGCTTTCGCATCCATTAGCTACCATTCTACGTCCTGAGAATCTCGATCTTAGCATCACAGTAGCCACAAGGCGAGGGAAACAAGCACAATCCACCGACGCGGGACGGTGCCCGGAGCGAAATGGTGATCTGAGATGAAGCGCTCTTGTAGCGTGTTCATGATATGCCGGCATGCCAGCGCCGCCGACATCACGCCACCAACATGAGCTCTGGACACTCTCTCTCCTCCGAGCATTCGCTACCGAACTATGAGCTCAGCTGCGCAGCTGTGTCTGCAGCCGCGCTTCTCCTCCACCAGGCTGTTCGCCGCAGTCGGCTGAATGTACAGGACGAATCGCTCCAGAACGACAACAATTGAGCCGACCCAAAGCCTCGCGGCAACGGCTTTGCAAGTCTCAGAAAGCGAACTTGACTGAATTGTGGAACCACAAATGTTGAGGGCGGGCAAGAGTAGGACCCACACTCTTCTGAGAGATTCGGGGCCGTCGCCAAATTGCAGTGCTCTAGAACTCTCATCCGCGTTCATGGATCGCCAATCAGCTTACGGACATGCACCAGCGGGCACCCAGCACGGAGAGCAATTCTGCGAGGCGATTGCAATGCAGACAGCAGCACGCCGATCGTCTGTCCTTCCGGGCAACCCGATCGAAGCTTCCTCACACCTACTCCTCGAAAGCACCCAGACTGTCCAAAATTGGCTGGATCTCACCAGCTTTGCCCCCCTAAACCTGCGTATCTGACCATGCAGTACAATTGCCTCTGCCCCTGAAAATCTCCCTCGACTTCAAGCGACTCAATGAAGTACTGAGTACAAGCAGCCAATACCTTCGAAGCAGCGGGCTCCTCCTTCATACCGATATTACAGTTCGAATGCCGCATGAAGAGACCGACTTGAGGTTCTCCATGATTCACACCGTATGGTGATCCTACATCTTGGCCCGTCAAATCATTGCAAGGAATGCAAGTGCATCAGGCGCATTGCATCCAAGACTCTCCATGTCCATACTTGAGGTAGCAAAGTTCGACGGTGGCAAGACCTCGGATTCTGCGCTGATCTCTCGAGCAAACTTGCTGTCTTTCCCTCGCGAAGTCATTCTTTCATGACGGTCACTCTATGATGGCGACGACATCGGATTCCGACTCAGAAAGGTTGGGGATAAGCGGCAGAGTGTGATCGTTTGGCAACTCACCGACGAACCGAACCGGGCGCTTTCATGTGCTCGTGGATGTTTGGATGATCTGGGTGCCGCTTGTACTGATCGACCCTGCGGTCCGACGCAAGTCAGGCGATTGCCGAAACATGATCTGGCTACGCCAGACCAGCGCAACAATCTGGCCGGTGGGAGTAACGACACCCGCATAAACATGGCCCTCTGCCGAGAGTCATGCAGACATTGAGTGCGTGTCTTAAGTCTTTGCGGGACTGTTCTGGCCAGGCATGTTCAACATCTCAGTCACAGGGTTTGAACCACTCATTTGGCCAAGAAAGAAGCATCCGATCCGTGTGTGACTTTCGAGTTTCCCATACTGCTGAGACATCGCTCCTCCAACAGCGCGGAAGATGCTACTCCTGATCTACAGATGATCACGCCGGCAGCCGGTGGAGCCACATGAAGATCCTCCAAGCTCTAGTCTTCTCCATCGACACCGATAGGAAGGATACCTCGGATTCACGACTGATTGCCCTCCAGCTGCTCCCAGGTCCTCATCCGGATCCGCCTTCTTGCCTCCTGATACCCTACCTCGACTTCGGACGAGGCAAGTCAACGCCCCAGGTCGTGCCCAATCAGATCATTGTCGTCCCATTCATACTCTCACAACAGCAACAGCATCCACTTCATTCGCCTCCAAGGTCTATCTAGTATGCTGAAGCTTTACGGTCTGCACCATCTCACGTATGGTGTACACCGCGTTCGAACCATCGAGGTACCTTTTGATCTCGTCCACGCTTGACATTGGGAACGGCGGAGGCGATGCGATCTTGTGGTCGATGCTGAGGCGGCATGCGGGGCCGTTGTCCTCTTGCAGCAAAATCATCTTCCAGGATCGGTACTCGCCAATCGCCAACATATCTCGATTGTGATCTTCCTGGAAGGTTGACGGCGAGATACCAGCTTCTACAAGTCATGAACTTGATGCAGTATATTGTTGGACAAAGACAGAATGTTTGCCGGGCACTCTCCGGCGTCGACCCAGAGCATTCTCGCCGTGCAATGAATTCATCGTGCTGAAGGCCCTTGATGGTGTTGGAGACCACTGCGAGCCGACAGGTATCCGGGTGAGCTCACTTGAGGAGACACTGGAACTCAAAGGCTTGCTGACGGTCAGATACACCAGTTACAACGCCGCGAAGTCCTTTGCAGCGGAATGGGATGACATGGGCAGCGCAAGGAACATGGCAGCCTCCTCGTCTGCTTTGGGAGGGAAGTGCTCCGGCTTGCACTTCACTTCAGCTACCCCTCGTCTTCTGCGGACCACCTAAACATCCCTAGCACCGGACTTCATCACCTTGTCCAAACCGATGCCATACTCTGCGCCTCAAGATCTGCCTCGGCTCGACGACCTTCGACCGACCAACCAAGTCCTGGTCAATATCTTCCAAACTTGCATCGGTACCATACTCCAGCTCCGACAAAAGCCTCAGTCTCGGGCTCTATATCTTCCGCGCGGCGCTTGCCCTCGGCGAACCTGGCTTATAGCGACACCCCCAGGATGAGGTGTGACGCCTGGATGTGCGGTATCAAAAGTCTTCCCTTCCGGAGTCCGAGTTCAGGAAGCAGTCTACAGGTGAGCAGCAAGAGTAGGCGTGTTTGACGGCTCGTAACGGACACAAGTCCTGTGTGCACGCTTGTTGATGCCTTGATAGAAGGACCGCTTCGATGCAACGTGCTCTGCAATCAGCCATGCATGTTCTTCGCCGTCAGCCAGTGAAGGTCTCAACTCAAAAGGAAGCATCGATCCTTCGATTATCCTGTCAATTCCTTACAGAGAGGCCGAGTTGGGTGAGCTCCGTGTCTGAATCAGCCAGAAATATCTTCGCGAGGTTCCCCACGCGATGGCGAGGCAAAACGCCTGGAAGCTGGATGCAGGCTGTCCGCCGTTGAGGTCATTTACGACAGCCCGGAGCCAACACTAGAGCAGAGATTGGAGAACATTTCGAGGCGACGACACTATGATATCTTTCGCCATTCCAATCTGTGTCGCGCTACGCAAGCAGTGGACGGAATCTTGGATCGATCGCTTCTTGAACGGTCCTAGAGCTGACGTACCACATGTTGGCGGAACTTCACACCCGAGCAAAGCGAGCTGTGCCGCAGTGTTAGTCACTGAAGCCATCGATGGTATGAAGAGACTCATTTAAAACATTGGGATAGATCCATATGGGGATCGCTATCATCGGACGCTCATTGTGACCCCGCCATCAAATCAAAACCGCGCAGCCTCCTTATGAGCTCCGCGTGGACCTCCGACATGGTCTCTCTTCCCGTCCACTGGATACCCTGACGCATCAACAGAACCATCCGAATGTTGCTGTCAGTCCACTTCATCGATACATTGAACAACCTCACCGTCCGCAGCAATGCGAGGATCTTGGTCGGCGTCTCCACCCAAATATCCATAATTGTGAAGCCCAGCTCAGAGCTTACGAAAGGATCCGGCGGCACGATCCTGAACTCTTCACTTTTGTTCCGGAGAACTTTATCTTCGAGCTGTTTCTGGTGCAAGAGATTGAAGAGCCATACCGCCATGCGGAAGATCTCATCGCTGTGCTCGGTGCACCAATCGTCCAGTGTGACAGGCAAGCTGGCAGCCTTGAGGAGGTTTTGGAGCGAGATGAAGGCCGGCGTCTGGTCGTTGTCGGCGTACTGCACAGGTTGTGTCATGCTGAGCTGCCGTTGCAAGGAGCAAAGACACGGCGAGATGATGTCAATAGCAGACTGGACTGCCGGGTCCGCATGTACGTCGCAATCCAGACGACAAATGTGGAAGTTTGAGGATTGATCCATAGTACTGTCGTAGACCATGATGGCGATGAAAGCATATAAGATGACGAACGAAGGTGCAGCGATGCACAATTGTCGGAATCGGAAGATCTCGGTAGACTCCAACAGCAAGGCCGGATCGTTGAGAATTCCTGCGATAAAGATGCGTTCGATTCGGCGCCCGATTGCACATCGATCTCAGCCTTGCAAGATCGTGATGAGCCTTGATACGCTGACCGAGCTTTGCACCACAACGTGTCGATCCAGGTGTCACAATGGGGTGTTTGGCCGCCCTCAACACTTGTCCGGACCTTCAAGAGCAAAGCGGCGATCCGGGATGTCGGTTCTTGTGCGGGCCATGACCATCCCATTGCTGGTGGATTCGAAACTACACAAGAACAGACACTCATCGATATCAGAGTTTCGATAAATCATCACTAGCGCGGCGGCGATATACGCCCTTGCTGGCGTCAACGACGCCTGAGCAATTAAAAGCCTCCAACCCTCGAGCATCAGACTCGTCCTGTCTACTAACCGAAAGAACCGGAAGGACTGCAAGACAATGACCTAGTAGAGATCAGTCTCGCGAGAGAGGTCATGGGCAAGGGACTGATCGGGAGCTCAAGTCGCAAGGAATGCTTGCGAGCATGAAGCCGGTAGAGCTGGACGTTCTCGTTCTCCAGCATCTCTAAACCCTTGAGCACTCGAAGATACCACCCCTTGTTGTTCTCTGAGTGGAATCCGCAGTGCCGTTGCTGTTCATGGCTCTAACAGCCCCTCCACTCTCCGTAACTATCCTGCGGAGGATTGCGAGAACACCGCTGTGCCGGACACGACACTGCCCGCTCCGGCGCATGGCCGCCAAATCAAAAACTTCTCCAAAACCCTCAATCCTTACACACATCTCATGGGAAGCTTCGAGACCTATGCTATACCGGGCCCGAACACCGACCCCTCCCCCAGATTTGCTGCTAAGACTGCTTTGCTCTCCTCGACAGATCTACCACCACGATGTCACCTATTTTACTGTCAATTCCGCCGAAGATTCAGTTCAGAAGGTCTCGAAACACCGAGTGAAAGAAGACGGGCCTGCGTGTCGTGATTGCGCACCCAATCACGATACGCATCCCGGCGGACCAAACGCTGCGATGAGGGCTCTGCCTTTGACAGCCTTATTAACAGCGACGCCGCCTACTTTCCCCACTGCCCCTGTAGCGTCTGCTCCTCGCCCTCGGAAAATCAGTCCGACCTCCCGTTTCAGGCTACCAGACAACACTACGCCCAAGCCGGCCGCTCCACTCGAACGAAGGTTTGATTTGTTCACATACTGGGGCGAAGCTGGAGTTTTATTTCGACATCACTACATGCTGCAATGGCGCCTACGGCGACCAGGAAGCAGAAAGTCCGGGTAGCGCTGGAAAGGAAGTGAAGTTGTTGGGTTCAAGCGTTCGAGACTGGGTCAGACGGGATTTTCGGGAAGAAGGATTCGAGGTAGAATCGCATTCGGGTTACTGTCAGGTCTGAGAAGAGCTGGATTCGAACGGTCCTGTAACGGCGGCGAGCCGGTGAGAGGTGAAAATATAGGCTGCATTAACTTTCAGACGGAGGTCGATGCGAAGTCGGGCGGCCTTCTGAACACTACCAGCAGCACCACGGAGTCGAATGCGAGGGAACGATAACGCAGAGCACAATGGACATACCGGTTGGTGGTACATGTGGCTCAATAAAAGTCAATGCACATCCCACAGCGTACGAGAGTCCTGTCCGAAAGCGTCCTATGGGTAATTCGCCACGCCGTCAGCTACGTCTGCTGCGAGTGGACATCTCGCCCCGAATATAAGCATCCCATACGACCGAGTTCCAGGCAAGCGCGATTGGCTAGGCGCAGTCGTAACGGAGCACACTTTAGCATCGTATCCACGGCGGTCAGCTTGACAACGGGAGTCCGTTCGATAAAGACGCTTCAGACCGGGCAGGTAGCTGGTGTGTAAGGAACGCAGCGTCAGCCTACTCAAGAAAGGGCCTCATGAAGGCGGGATCAGCAAAACAGAAACGATCTTATTCATGGAGGGAGCGTCGATCGCTCAATATCGAGCAGAACCTTTCTCAAAGACAGCAGAGGGTGGTTCGCGACGATGTCAAAAATCGTAATGAGTGTATGAGTGAGTAAACTGAGATACAATCCACAGTGTTTGGAGTCCCGACTGATCCATGATCAAGGTGATTTCCGACCCTGCCAGGCAACACCACCAGAGCCTGCTTAAAGACTAAATTCCGTGACAGACTGCATTGTTTCTGAGGTCAGAGCCGTCGGCCCCGACATCGAACTGGCAGCGGTCGTTGTCTCTAGTGCACACAGAGTGCTGCAAAATACCTCAACGTTAGTGAAGATCTTTGACGGCATCATGTCTTTACGTTCACATACTGGTAGACAGTCCCTGAGATACGTTGTACCATCGGCGTCCAGGATTTCGCAGATCCCATAGGAGGACACCACATTGACATTATCATCCTTCAACGTTCGGTACGTGATGCATGTCTGCAGACGTGGTGAGTACAACGGCTGGAATCACAGAGTGAAGGGTTTGAAACATACACCGCCGAGAGCGTGGGCAGCCGCCGCAAGGGTGAGGAGAATGGCAGTCTTGGTGGCGAGCATGATTGGTTGCTTGATTGTTTGGAAGCGGTCTCGGCTGATGTTGTTGGAGAGGACAATTGGTGTAACTTGGAGCAGAGAGGTTGAGGGGGAGAGGGAAGAGGACGGAGGATACAGATGAGATAATATAGCCAACTGGACACTCCCCAGTCAAGTGAGGCTTCTTGAGGCACCGCTCGGAGCAGCGCGGCGTTCAACAGGGATACAGCACTTTCGCACATCGGACGGGTCACCGCCCCATCCTTGTCCGCAGGCTCATGCTCGGATTTGAAGCCAGTCAGCCAATCTGACCCTCGACATACACCCTTGACTGCGAAGGCCAGGAATAGCGCTCACCGTCTGTCGGAAATTCACGGAAACTCAATCGATACCCTGTCCCAGCGACCATCGACGAAGAGTCTTGAGCGTATGCTGGCACGGGAAATCGTCCAAGGATCGGACAATTAATTCATGCCATGGGAACAGGACCTGTGTGCCCGAATCAGCAGATGTTGCAAAGCCCAGTCGCTATTCTAAGCCTGAAGGCAGTACTCGCAGGCGGCAGCACCACAGAGGCTACCACGTCATGTCAGCAGGAGTCTACTGGGTATATCCTGGCCCCGGGAGATCGAGGCGGTGCTCACCGCTTGGACCACGGGACCTCATATTTGGCGGGAGGATTCCTCATATTTGGCGGGAGGTGCCTCAGGCATCAACCCTCACTGCACATTATGTTTATTGGTATTCGTGGTATTCGTAATGTTCGTAGTGTTGTTGTCGTGCTGTCGTCGCCGTAATAAGCAACGTGTTGTCTCCTTCTAATATTGCCGCCCTTTAAGCCTTACTAGCTCTACTAGCGCCCTTACTGTCGCCGCCGCCAATATAGCAATACGCGCGATTCCTTAAAGACGAGCTCTTAAATAGTAGTAGTAGATATAATGTCGATGCTCTCGCGGCTGCCGCGTAGGCTAAAGAAGAGGTAGACGAAGCTATTACGGCGGCGGAGCGTGCGGTAGAGGCTACCTATTAAGGACTAAGTTAGTAAGACAATAAAAATAATCGTAAGAGAGCCGCTAGCGGTAAGGAAGTCGATAATAAGGAAGTTTATAGTAGTAGTAATAGAGAAGAAGAAGAAACTTCTACGGTAACTAAAGAACGTCGTCGTCGCTAGTACCGGCCGACGATAGCGTTATTCGAGGATATCCCTTTAATCGATAAAAATCGTATATTCGTATTAAAGGACGAGCTGGACTCGTATCTAAAAGAGCACACGCCCTACTACGGCTATAAGATATTAGCGAACGGTAGTAAAAAGAAGAACGCCGCTAGTAACGTATAGAAGACTCCCCTCGTATACTCTAAGAGTAGGAGCGAAAACTGGATAATATAACGCTATTAGAAGCTAGATGCTATAGGTATTAAGAAGATGCGTAATAAGGAGTCGAAGAAGACGAAGTGCCCTATAAGGATTAATATATATACTATCGATAAGGACGCTCCGGACGGCGAGTAGAAGCTCTTAACGAACGATACGGCCTATAACTATCTAGGTGTTAATACTATCGGACTAGCTTCTTACCGCCGCTCTAGCTTTAGCGTTAAAGTTACGCAGTTCTTTATAGATAGCTAAGTAGCTAGTATCGCTCCGAAGAAGCTAATAGATTAGGCTAAGATAAGGTTCTATAGCACTGCTAACATAACGAGAGCAACTCTATAGTAATTAATAGATATCTACAACGTAGCCGCTCGTATGCGTGCCCTTAAAATCTAGTCTACTACGCCTATAGGCTATGCCCTTAACCTCCTTCGTAACTACGGCTTCTTTAGTAGACCGACCGATCCTTAAGACACTATAAAGTCGTTGTTCTAGGCTTATCCGGAGATTATCGAGATAGCTAAGGCGAATAGACCTAACTAGCTAATATTAGACTACACTTATAAGACGCAGCGATATAAGCTTCCACTACTCTATATCTACTTTATAACGAGGACTAGTATTGTATTGCCCTTAGCGTATATGCTTATGCCTAGTAAAGATAACGAGAACTACATAGAAGTGCTCGGATATCTTAAAGAGCTACTTAAAGAGCATAGCATAGCTAAGCCCTCGATTATATTGCATAACCGAGATAAGGCTCTTATAAAGGCACTACGCCGTGTATTTCCTAAGGTTAAGACATAGCTCTATATATAGTATATAAACGCAGACGTGAAGGCTCAAACTAATGCGAAGTTTAGCATAACACGGCTTAATGCTAACGCGTTTACTAAGAAGGAGGTAGTAGATAACTTCTTAAAGGGGTATCGCTACTATATAAACTTACTAACGATAGCTAACTTTAAGACACGTATAGACGAACTAAGAGCGGTTAAACTTAAGGACGAGCAAGACAATAACAACTAGTAGGACATAGTCGACTACCTCTAGCGTACGTAGTGGAACGACTATAAGCATCTCTACGTAAAGGCTTAGACTAACAACAATACTTATTTCGGCCTTATAATAACATCCCCTAGTAAAGGTAGCTACGCCGGTTTAAAGGACTAGCTTAGCTCCGCACGTAACGATATTATAGGCTTGCTCGACTGCATAGAGCTATATTACGAGTGCTACCTTATACGATATCGTACGTTACTCGTAAAGGCTAATAGTAGCGTAATTACGGAGTTTCGTACTATGCGCTTCTAGTAAAGAGTAGTGCGAGTCGTGAGTTTATAAGCCCTTAAGCACACTAACGCATAGCTCCTTAAATTAAAGTAAGAGCTAGCTAAGGAGAAGGATTTACCGTTATATACAATGCTAGCGTATACTAGCGTCTTTAGAAAGATATACGACTATCTATATAGCTATAAACTACTGCCCTACGTTAAAGCTGTTAATAGCAAGGTGCTACTACTTACACTAGACGAGTTCGGTAACTACTAGCTTATCCCTAGTAGTAAGGCTAAAGCAGCGCTAGCTCCGGTGCCTTACGACTTCGAGGTATTACTTATACGTCGTAATCGCGACCTCTAAGCCGCTCGTTCTTACTAGTATAGCATAGGTGTTAACGGCAATAGGCGTCTACTAACGCGGCTAGAGCGTATAGATCCTAACTACAACTTAGCAACACTAGCCGCGGTTAGCTAAGAGCAATATACTAAGGACGAACGACTAGATCTAGCCGCTACTATAGCCCGAAGGAACGTAGAGCCTAGCTAGCTAGTCTATCTACTGCTAACCGGTGCACTACTAACGTCGACTACTATCGAGCGGCAGCGTACGATAGCATATAAGTATACGACTAGTTATAGTAGTCGTTATGCTTACCGTAGACGAGTAGTCTATTATACTTTACGTTACTATAGAGGCATAACATACACGTTTAAAGGAGCCGGCACAACGCTAACGCTAACACTAGCTCTACTACCGGATCTAATAGACCGAGTTCTACCGCTAGTAGAAACCCTTTAGCAGCGCAACGAGTAGCTATAAGCCTTAATAAACGCTATATAGATGTAGTAGGTGCATTAGATATAGTAGATACAACGTTAATTCGATTAACAACACTATTAGCTACTCTAGTAGTTATAACTACCCCCCTCGAGCTAGTAGCTACTACCCCCCTCGAGCTAGTAGCTACTACCCCCTCGGAGCTAGTAGTAACGTAGTAGCTAGTTACTATAACTACTACCCGTAAGCAACTAGCAAGGGCTTTACTACTACTACCAAAATCCGTAGTAGTAGTAGAGCTAAGGCTAGCATTTCGAGGGCGACGTGCGTGCTAACCTGCACCCTTATAGCTACTAGGGTATGTTCCGACCCCCCTTCCGCCCTAGTTAGTTATTAAAACTAAAGGAGTTTCTAGCGCTCTTATTAGCTAGCTCGAAATTACCGAAAACACCGGCAATCGACTTTTCTTACTATAAGAGTAGTCGATTGCGCAAGTAAGAGATCTACGCCGGCGTTCTAAGGACTTCTAGGCCTTACTTTTGCTTCTACTACCTCTACTACCTGCACTACACTATATATAGACATATAAATTATACGAGTTTGCTTACACGATACAACACTACACTCTATACACTGTTTAATTGCGCTTACCCTGTGTGGTTATAATAATATTGTACTAGAGGGGAAAGTGAGGATCCAGTTGAAATTCGTAATGCCTGAGGCACCTCCCACCAAATATGAGGAATCCTCCCGCCAAATATGAGGTCCCTAGACCACTACAGAATACCCTAAGCCCACTGGGATTATGGCTTGAAATCCATGCTGTGACAGCGCCGTGCTCTTCCCACTGTCCGGAGTGCCGAATCGTCGTGCGCATCTCATTGCAGATCCATCCGGTGAAGACAGGTACCAAGACGAATCGGGCGCTATATGGCAGCACTTTCCCAGAGCAGTATAGCCATCGCATCTCTCCTTCTATTCCCGCCCTGGCCGCTTGCTTGGAGTTTGTCACTGCCATGGCTTGGCCGTTCATTAAAGGATTCCCGGCTTTTCACCGGATTCGCCGCTGGAGCTGCGAAAGGAATCGTTCGCAGTCAAATAGCTGCGCTGGCAGCCGACAGCTGACGTCTCGCGAGGACGCTGCCGGCAGCTCAGGTCCTCAGTACTCGGATAATATACTGCAAACAGGAAAACTGCCTCGAGTAGCGTGCTTGGTCTCGCGAGGGAGAACATGACTCTGCGCCGGCGTAGCTTTGGAAGCATGCTCTTCCTCCGGGAAGTGAGGATAAAATATAGTCCCTCGCCAGGATGCCGGAGTAAGAGCAAGCGATGCGAGCTAAATTTCGCTGACTAATCAGCATCCAAGCTAGATTCTGCTGACTAATTGACATCCACGTGCCAAACTCAATTTTAAACGTCACCTTCTACACTTCTATTCACTCTTTTAAGAGCGCAACGCTCTTACGGCGCTACCGCTACGCCTTCTCGAATTTAACTGCCTTGGACGTCTTAAAGAGCTTGGATTTGAGGGACTTGGTAGTGGTGGTAATAGTAGTAGTATCCGGTGGATTTTAAGAGCTAGGCTTAGTAACGGAGTAAAAGGAAATAGACTTAGTAGTAGTAAAGTAAAAGGAAATTGACTTAGTAGTAGTAGAGTATAAAAAGCGATAACACCGATCGGAGCTCGTAGCCGGAATAACCTAAATAGCGCAATAGCAGTATTTATCGTTTATAGAGAGCGCCTTTTACCTTTACCTAAGCATTTCCGGTCGAACCGGATTAAGATAGGATTTAGTTAACAATTTACCCAAGGGTGTCCAATTAATGTTGTAGCTACAAGGGCACCTATAATAATAGTCTTAGTTGAAGCCCGAAGGCCTACCTAGTTGTTAATACCTTGGAAGTTTATAAGTAGTAAGACTACGGTATAGAAAGGGTAAAGGGATATAACCTTCTTAAGGGCTTGAACCTCTACCTCCGGTGCATTTTATGTTTGCATGCTTACTTAAGGCAATTTACCGCAGTTATAGATTACTAACAATAGGTTAGAGCCTCCCTACGATCGAGCGCACTATCCGCTAGGCTATATAACGCGATAGATACTAGTAGTAAAGTTGTTACAGTTAATATAGGTTAAGTGAATAATATAGCGCTAGTAGCTAGTTTAGGAGCCCCTTTGGGAGCCCCTTTAGGAGTCTAGCGCCGCTTTAGGCTAAGCGCGGTAAGGGCGGCAGTAAGGGCGGCGGTAAGGGCGGCGGTAAGGGCGGCGGGCAAGGGGTAGCAGTAGTAGGCATACGTAGGTAAGGACAGCGTGCTTTAGGTTACCTAACTATGCAATTGATAATAGTGTTTAATAAGCTAATAAGGAGAGAGCTTTTATAGCGGCAATCGACGATTTTACTAGGTTTGTAGTAGAGGCGAGCTTCTTATAGTTAAAGGTAATTTAATTAGCACAACTATCTACCGTCTAGCTGTCTAACACCCTACTTAATGCATCTGCGAATTATCTTCCCCTAATCTAACTCCTCTATGCCCTCCTCCTCGTCGTCCGCCTTAACGGAGCGAGTTAGTTTAGGAAGCTTACTACGGCCCTCGCCTTCGCCTTTATTAAGATCTATATCGTCCTCCTCCAGCTCGGCTTGCTGCTATTAAGCGGCTAACTGTTCCTGCCTCTATGCATTACTCCTCTAAACGCCTAAGCTAGCTAGCATATTAGAAGCAAATTCGCCGGAAGTAAGCTAATCTAAGCTCTTCTACGTCGGTGTAAGGGATAATGCCTAACGTGGTAGTAGCAGCATCTACGGCTTACGGCGGAGTTTATCTTCCTTCCGCATCTTTAAAATCTTACTAGCTCCAAGGTCTCGGATGCGAGCAAAGTTAAACGAGGCCTCGAATAGCAGACCCTACAACGTTCGCACCCTAGATATAGCGACGTAGGTTAGGCCTAGAGCGAACTCTAACTATCGAAGGTTAAGCACCGCCTAATCTAGGGACATGCCTTAAGCTTTATGGATAGTTAAGGCGTACGACACGGTTAGGGGGAACTGCTCTCGCTATATACCTAGCTACCTAGGGCGGTAGAAGGAGCGCCGCATAGAATAGATTAGCAACATCTTCTTACCTTTATGCTAGAATAATTGCGGAGCATCCGGAGGCAAGCTATCGAAGGCGACTAGTAGGATAGAGGGCATAATGTCGCGGACTTAGGTAGGGTCGGTACCAAGTAGCTAGATAATCGTATAAAGTATACCTTAACGGCCGTTAACGATGCCGTGTTTGGTCTAGACGTTTTAAATAAGCATTACCCTAGCACCGATAGACACCTTAAGAACGGCCTATAGATTCTAAACGTCCTTCTTATCCGTCTATGTAGATGCAGGACTGTCGTAAAGAGCGTAGATAGGTAGGACAGCGTAGCTAATGTCTCGTAGGCGTGTAGTATTAATGCCTTCGACGGCCTTACGTATAAAGTAAAGGCGTATAGCCTAGTCGAACTTGCGCACTTTATCGTTAGGTAGGACTAATACGATGCGTAAAGCGAGGAGTTCCTAGTACTAAATCTTAATATGCCCCTGTCCGAGTCGAAGGGCTTATAAGCAATTACGGAAGGTAGCTTACGTAGTACTAGCTTAACGGACGATAGACTATAAGGTAGCGGTTTGGTCGACGGTGTGGTACGCTGCCTAACTATTAATCTCCTCTTCGTTCTTTAGCTTCGTATAGAAGAGCGGCTTCTAGCCTACCGGTGTAAGCTAGAAGAAATTACTAAACAGGAGGAGGCTAAATCCGCCGAACGGCTCGTCCTTACGTTAAGGGCATGCTTGTCGAAGACGGCTGTTAATATAGTATAGCAGCTTGAGAGACACTATGGATTTCTCGTCGATAATAATATAGAAGATACCCTATAGCTTGTTTTGTAGCGTTATAAGCGGCTGTCCTTATAGTAGCATAAACTTGCCTCTAACGGGGATAGAAAGGAACATATAAATCGTAGAGCCGCGAATATTAAAAGCGGCTAATCTAGTCGGAGCTACGCGCTAGATAGGAACCGGTGTATTGCGCGGAGTTATAGCCTAGAGCCGAGCGGACATTATGTCGATAAGGAAGGACTTGCCTATGCTAGTAGAACTATTAATGTTCAGACGAATCGGATCCGGTCGGGGCCGAGCGTTAGTAACGATCTTAAAGTAGTAATCGATTACTATGTTAAAGATTTGACGCTATAGTAGATTAAGGCGCGCTACCTAGGCCGTAGATTATAAGGCTACGTCGAAGTTAGCTGGATTGTTAGTCTTCTGCTTCTCCTACTAATCGATATCCGTATCGTGAACCTCCGTAAACTCTTAATATATACTAATATAGGAGGCCTAGTCGGCAGCTCGATCGACTTCACGATTACCGAGGTTATCTAGATCCTCGTCGCGGATAGCGTTGCTATTAAGGGCCTCTTGGAAGTTTGTAGGTTGTCCTTTAAATAGAGGGCGCTTAGGTAGCTCGAACTTATCCAAATCGCCCTTAGGTAGGTTACCGTAGTAGTCCTCGTTATGCGTAGCGTAGTAGGTCCCCGCCTTATAATAGTCGTAGGCTTTAGACTACTTATAGTAGGGATTCTCGTAATAGAGGTCGTTAGTAAAGAAGTAAGGCTTCTCGGTTAAGCATTCTAGGTAGTCGGTCTAGGGGTAGTAGAGGATAATTTTAACACGGCAGTAGTCTTAGTATTTAGCACTAGTGCTGTCGACCTTATACCTCGGATAGTAGTTTAGAAGCCGGTAGTTAGACTCCCGCTTGATCTTAGTTGGATTACCACGACGCTAAAGGTCATATCCTCGATAGAAGCGATATAGACTCTTACCGAGAGCGACTATGCGCTACTCGTAGTTCTAAAGGGCAGTGCGACCTGTAGCCTTAGCTTTACTACCTACCTAAGCTTTATCGTCGAGCTCGATAGGAGCCTACTGGAGGTCCTTAGGCCGACAGTCGACGGTAAAAATAGTACGGCTGCCCTTTAACAGAGGTAAACTAAGGTTATAGCGTGCAACCTCTTACGTAGAGATGTCTCGCTCGCCGATAAGCTAGTTAAGGGTGCGGACGGTAAATAACATAAGAGGTTTCTCGGTACTAATCTAAGGGCGCACTATCGTTATAATCTAATGCAACGACACACTCTTCTCTTCTTCCTTACTCGCGTATTTAACGATGTAGCTTACGATAGCCTCTATCGTAACACACGGGGAGATGTCGGTGTTAGTAAGCTATAACATGGAGATAAGGCGACTATAGTAGTAGAGGAATTAGTCGTTATATGCGGCGATAAAGGTGCGGTAATATGGATTGTACTCTTTGCTAGCTATAGCAGCATCTCTAATCTTCCGAGGGAAATAGAAACGGTAGGCTAGCTAGGACTAGTTATTGTTTGGAGCCGGTGCAACGCCTTAAGCTAGTGTAGCGGGAGCAATAACCTTCCGCTTCGTAGCGTAGTAGTTGCTATGCTTGTGCTTCTACATACGATTGACGATGTCTATAAGTTAATCTTAAGTGCAATTATAAAGCTCCTCGGTAGTAGACTAAAGGACAGTATTATTCCTATTTATCTACTTGTTAGGATTCGGATTAAGGGTAGTAATATGCACCCCCCATTGCTTTGCAAAGCTAATTTGCTGCTCTTCTATCTCTAGCTTACCGAACTTAGGTAGATTATAGAAGAGGAAGAAGTGAGCGTATAGACTACTACGGCTCTAATACTCGTAACGGTACTAGAAATCCGTAATATTGAACTTCGGTGTTAAGACGTGCTTTAAGAAGGCGAGGAAACGGCGTTCGAACTAAGCATCCGCGATATAAGGGTTGTTACGCAAGTTCTTACGCGCGAGACGAGCACGCTAATCTAGGGGTAGGGTCTTCTACTCCTCGTAGCGCGGTATATAGATAGCAAGGTCTTCCTAATAGATGTTAGCGGCACTAAGTGTTATAAACACATCCGGCTTGCCGAGGAAGTGGATATATAATAGGAGGTTGTGCTTCCTTCTAATCTAGTAGGGCCGAGTGCCACGTAACTCGCCGCCGGCGCTAACTATAGAGTTTAGTAGTATTACTAACTCGCGATCTTGCGGATTGTTAAGGGTATACGAAATCGTCTCGGCGGTAACGGGGCTACCTTTCTCCTAGAAGCGCTTAGCGAAGAAACCTAACGCCTTCAAGGCTTGATTGCGTATCGTAGTATTAAACGCATAAAATAGCTAGCGTAAGTAGCGAGCAAAACGACTATCGTAGTAGCGTATAAGGTGCTAGACGAACATAGTATCGGTAACGTTTCGCATACGAGGCTAGCGAGGGTCTACTTTTCCGAAAGGGAAGAGGGTAGGGAAAGCGAGTAATAGCAAAGGTCGATTTATGTCGAATTCGGATAGTAGTACCTCCTCTCGGTCGGGGAACGTAAGGACCGGTAGTAATAGTAGTTGTTTAGGATTGTTAGGTTGGGTTGGATTATTATTGCCGATAGGGGCGTCGGGCTCTAATATAGAGCTACGACGCTCGGCATCGAGACGATTCGGTAGTAGCGGTGTTATACCGGGGTTATTACGGTTCGCTTCGAGCTTACGTAGTCGCTCTTCTTAAAAGTTACGCAGTCGATTAGCTAACTAGTCGATAGTACGTTCTTCTACGCTAGTAAAAGCAACAGCGGTATTGTTATAGCCGAGATCCTTAGTATCTTGCTCGTCTAATTCCTCTACGATAGGACCCCGTAGAGCTTCTTATTGTTGCTCTACTAGGTTATATATCTCGCCCTATAGTTAATCTTGAACATTAACGCTACCTCCGTCGGCGTCTTTAGCACTATTACCCCCTAGTAGCTAAGCTAACGCTTCCTCGTTAATAATAATATCGGCATAGCTAGGATAGTTGATTTTAAGCTAAGTAAGCTATCTACGGACAGCCTACCGTCGGATCTTAAACTCCTTAGTAAATTGCTGTTAAGTACGGGCATTACCGGCCTAGCCTTCCTTTTGAACAGGGCGAAGCAAGACAATGTCGAGGTTTTTCGGGAGTTGTAGAAGCCTTCGGAAGCTCTTTACGTTCTTCGTAAGGAAGTTAACGACGTAACTACAGTACTTGAATTGTTGTCCTCGAACTATAAACACCTATATAAGAATCTGGACCTTAGTAATAACGATCTCCTCGATTGTAGTTAGTAACGGCAGCTTAGGCGGCACGTCGCCTAGATCTATGTTATTAGCAGCGGAGAAGAGGTATAGATTATCTACGTGTTTAGCGCGGTTACGATTGTTATAGCGGCGATAGATACCCTCTATAGTAAGTTCAATCCACTACTTCTCCTTGTAACGAGGACAATACGTCTACTTGTCGGTGTTAAGGGCTTTACGAAAGTTCTCCTAGAGCTAAAGATTATCGTCCGATAATACGGTAGTTAGGGGCTGTTCTATAGGTAGGGCAAATAGCGGGTCTTAATATACGATAAACCGCGCCTTCTAATTATCTCGCTAACGTTATTCCTTGTTAATCTAATTGCGCCTCGACTGAACGGAACTCCTAGTACTAGCTTAAGTGCTAATTCCTAGCGTCGAGTAGCCGGGTGTCGAGAAGTTAAGGTTATTTAAGGTCGATAGCGTCTAAGGCTAGAAGTTGCTACTACGAGCGGAAGGTTCGAGATAAGCTTAGAGGTAATCTTAGTAGATATTATCGATAGGTGCGCTAGTAGGGGCGTTAAAATATACTGCGAGGGTCAAATGTTCGCCCTAAACATACTACCGCTCGTCGACGTAAGGATCGGGTTCTCTAAAGATTATATAGTAGACGTAAGAGCCGGTTTCATTAATGTCTCGAAGGTTAATATCGCGAAGGACTCTATAGGTAAGATAGCGAAAGTACTCGGGCTTAGTCTAAATAGGCGCATCCTAATCTTAATTTATGTCGCTCGTATCGACTATATTATAGCGCCTATTATAGCGTTCGGTGCGTCTCTTCTTAGCGGTAGGGCGAGTACTCTCGATCGTTACGGGTAACGTATAGGGGTAGTATACGGTACCGGAAGGGCCGCCGGTAGTAGAGGGGCTAGCGATAGGGCCTCGACCTAGTAGTAGTATTAAGACTAAAGCGGCGGAAGGTAGTATAGGTACAAGGGTACGTTGTACTATAGATAGTCGCTTATCGGAGATAGTACGCGTAGACCTTATAATAGTGCGGTTAGGCTAGGTTAGGTTTTAGAAACCTAAGTTGGAATTTAGGTGCGGCTTTACTAGGTTCACCGCAAATTTTAGGATAACTAAAGAAAAACGGTTAACCAAAATTTTTATTAGATTAACCGTATAGATTTTTAGGATTAACCTAAAGAAATAACCTAAACGACATAAAGTATAGAATTGTCCAAAAATATAGAATGTATTACCTATCGTTTTACTATCGCGTCCAGCGCTATTAGGTAGTTATATACTCCCGGAAACTACCTTAAACATAGGCAGCGCGGATAGTAAGGTAGACATAAACAGCGCGGATAGTAGGGTAGTATTCAAAGGTTTCTCTTACCCTTAACTTCCTCTTATAGTATACTAGGTTCGAGTTTCCGGTCGGATACTCTAAGACTATCCTTAATAAGGACGCCGGTCGTTAAACGAAAGACTATCTTCCGCATTAAAATCTTTTACATGTTCGAATTTTTGCCTATAGGTAGGTCTATTTCGTTGCCGACTATATATACTAGCTATACGTTAAGTCCGTTAACTCCGAAGCCTATAAGTGCGACCGGCTAGGAGCTAGTAGTAATAACGTTATCCCGAGATCCCGGAATTCGCGCCGCCCTTAGCCTAAATTAGCGGCTCTAACAATTCGCTTCTAATACTACAAACTAAGATATCGAGATTTCGACGTAGGTGAAAGCTAATAGCTTTAACGACTATACCGCCGGCTATAGTACTGTCCTCGCACTACATATAGGACAACTCTCTAGCCAATTTCGATAAGATCCGGCGAGTTTTGGAGGTCTAACTTATTGGACCCACTTTTTCTCGAGATCTCAAATTCTAACGTTATCTTTTAGTCCTTAGCGGCGGTCGCTATACCTCGACTTCCGAAACATAACAACATTATAACATCGTCGGTATTTAACGTCCGCTACTCTAAATCGAAGGCGCCGACTACTAAAGCCAGCTATACGCCTTAGTACGAGATAGGCTATATACTAAATCGCGACCGCGATATATAAACTACGAATTTTCACTCGGAATCAAATTTTTAGCTAACATTTATCTATAATCTCGGCTATTAATAGCCGCTAGACCGATCGAACTTTAGCCGACTATATAAGCCGACTATATAAGCCGACTACATAAGGAGATGCCTGGTATTAGCAAGCGCAAAAAAGCAGTAAGACAACGAGCAGCTATATAGAAAGCTTCGTATTAGGCTACATCTACCTCTACCTCGGCGATATAGTCCTCGTCGTTAGATCTAGACGCATTGGCTATAGCTACTACGCGGTTTCCGGTAGGTAACGACTCCCTACTTTCCGATCCTCCCTCTTCTCTACTAGCTTTAATAGCTATAGCGAAATCACTTTCTAGAGCGCCGAAGAGTAATAGCGATCTACTAGACTCTCTTCCCGGCTCCTAATCTATAGGCGATAGGCAGCCTAAGACTTAAGACAAACCCGA
>JALRMM010000506.1:0-24018 GCA_026122155.1 Zymoseptoria crescenta
AAAAAGCTTATTAATCTCTAATAACGATAGATGCCTCTCCTTAAGCCCTCTAATCTTACTACGAAGTCTATCGATCTTAGTCTTATATATCTCCTTAATGCGGAGGATGTTACGTATTGTTCTATTAACCTTGTCCGCTAACTCTATATTCGCCTCCGTTAAGTCTGCTACCTCCGACTATAATGCCGCTACCTTTGCTCCTTTATCTATAATACTAAGACTGTCTTCGATATCTAACTCCTCTTTTACCGTAATCCTAGCGCCGTAGTTAGCCTTACTACGGCTAAAGCAATATCTATAGGTCGTAAGCTTCGAGTTGTTCTTATAGGTGCGATAGACGTAATTCGTATTAATGTAGAGCCTATAAGGCGAGTACGCAGCTTGTCCTAGGATAATTAGCTAAGATTAGGCCGAGATTAGCCTAGATCGCCTAGATTAAACTTACCTTCCTCTATCTCCTATACTCGTCCTACGTAATTATATCGTATAAGCGTCTAACGACCGCTCCTCTAGACCTTCGTATCTATTAATTAAGCTTTAGTAAGGGCTACCTTCTAGTTCACGACGCTAATGTATTACGGAGCCTTCTAATCGGCGGTAGTTAGTATACGGTAGATGCGGAGCTCGATAGGTAGAGCCGAAGGCGATAGTAGCGGTAAAGCGGTATCCGTAACGCTTACTAGAGAGTCTACGCGTATAGGAGTAGGTAGTAGTAACGACTAAGAGTCTACGCGCATAGGGGGTAGTAGTAGTAATAAGTCGTCGCGTATAACGGCTAGCGGTAGTAAGGAGTCGTCGCGTATATCGTACGGCGTAACGGAGTTAATATCGAAGCCTTTTTACGTATTAAGAGCAGTCTAAGAAGGCATAAGATCGTGGGCGAGAGCGTAGAGAGTAGTGGTAGTAGTAGTGTTATTTAAAAAAAGAGCGCGGTAGTAGAGGTTTTATAAGAAGAAACGGCCACTTACTAGTATTATAAGTTACTTACTACTTACTAGTAGCATATAACAATACGGACATACTAAGATTACGATAGGACGCATTAAGAGCGATATATAGACAATAGGAGGCATTTTGAGGAAGTAATGTTAATATGCACGTAACGAAATCGCTAAATCGGCCGTAGTGAGGGAAACTGACGTTTAGGGCGCCATCTTAGAGGGGGTGGTTCCCTATATTTAGCTGTCTGGTTCCCTGCCTTTATCATTTCCCTAGTCATTGTTGCTAATAAGTGATGCCCGATGCTGACGACGTGGGTTGCATAAGAGGGCCTGGCTAGATTATCCGGTGAGATCGCCTCGTTGCATTAGACCAGCGAGGATTTGTCTTGACCGCCCATCGACATGGGCACTTACACCATGCACTATGGAAAGGGGTGCCATAGGCACTGCGGAGGCAATATCATCAGGCATAGCCTTCATGGCAAGAACGAGCCGGCAGCCATAGAAGCCAACAAAGAATCTACGAGGTACCTCCTCTTCAGGCGCTTCGGAAATGGAAAGTGCATGTATCCGAGTGCAGGAGCGGTCTAGGGTGTGTATGTAAGCAGCTTTGCCGTCTGCTGCCTCCTTCTTACTTGCGCTCCTTCCTCCAAAATCCACCGAGCTAATAAGATAGCGATCTGAACCGGAGACACTAGAGGAGCATCAGGCAAGCAGTACCGTTCTTGTATTTGACGAACACGCTGGTGAGGTCTTCGGTTCGCAGTCGAAACAAAAGTTCGACGTCGACACCCCTGCGACATTGCAACTTTCAACATGTTGCGCCACAAGCCAGGCCGTCGGAAAGGTCGGAACCCGCACATTGCCTTTGAACGGGAGGGGAGACTCTGTGGCGGACCTCACATCTGTTGACCTGTCTCTACTCTTTTCAAGGTCAGGATTCCTGTCGCAACAAAGCTGAGGTTCCAGGTCGAAAGGTTGCGAGCTGGACGATTCACCAGGCGACCAGGGAGACAAGCACGGATTGTGACATCGAACCTGTTGCAACGCTCCGAAGTCGAGTGTCGGAGTCGAGGTGGAAGGGAAGTACTCGCGAATAATCCGTTGACTTTTCAATATAGAGGCAGGTCATGTCAAATACCGAGAGGGCCCAGCTGACATCATGTTGCAACTCTCGTTCCGCCTGTCATTTTCACCCTCTCATGCTCAGCCGTTCACCGCCCTTCGAGACATCACACGCAATCCCCCCTCGCAGCGAAAAACTCCCCATCACTATTCTCACACCCACACTGCCCTGTCCCCGGATCCCGAATACAGCCCGTGCCCGACCCCACCTCCGCACCCTGCCCACCTCCCGCTGTCTCCCAGAAAAACGTCCACGCGGCAGAGTCGGCCGTCATCTGTGAGGACGTCGGGGCGGTGCATGTGTACGCTGAGCAAGTTCCGTAGGGGGCGCTGGTGGGGGGAGAGTTATTAGAAGGGGAATAGGGGTGGGAGATGCGAGGGGAGGGAAGACGTACCCGTTGGGATTGGAGATGGTGGGGTCGGTGATCTGGAGGTTGGGAGAGGGGGGAAGTCAGCATGCGTGATGCGTGATGAGGGTTTCCACAGGGAGACTGTACGAAGACGGCGAAAGTCTGGGTTCCGGAGACGCGGGTGTTGTGGGCGCATTCGGCGGCTTGGATGCGTTTGGAGACTTTGCTGGGGGAGCTGCGTGACGAGTGTGAGTTGTTAGTTGTGATGTGGGCTTGGGCGGATGGAGAGGAGACTGGTACCATCCTGCTTTGGAAGGCTTTTTGCCCTTTGTGTTTGAGGTTGCTGGGTTGAGGGTGGCAGTCGTGAGGGACGCGAGGAGGGTGAGGGTGAGGATGGATGTGGTGAGGAGGTGCATTGTTGCTGAGGTCTGGTGTGTTGATGATGAAAAGACGGAGAGAGATGAGAAAGATCTTGGAGAAGTGCAGCGAGGCGACGGGAGATATACCTCTCCTCTCTTCTTCGGCAGTGTCATCTCTACCTTACCCGACGTCTCGTGCGTCTCGCGTAGATGGAGGAGCCGACGTAATGTTCCCATCTAGACTATCGAAGATTTGACAGCAGCATGGCAGTGGCTCCCAACAAGTTTCGAATGGATTGGAGCGAGTACAAAGCATTACTCCGGCTCGCTGACAATTCGCCACGTGGGTGCTGAAAGTGGATCGCACGAACGATTCTTGCTTACTGAACCTGGCGCTCGGGACTGGCAGTTCGACATCTGTAGTCCATTGTCACACCTTTTAATCTATTCGAGGCAGATCCAAGTTTCAGACTCGTCAACGCTGGATCGTTGGTGAAGTTGCAGGAAGCGGTGAGATCTTGCGGTCTGCCATTCAGTTGGCCTCTGGGATTGATATTTCTCTGCTGTCTTCCCTCAGTTCCCTGGTTCTGTCAGTAATCGCCAGTCGTCATCATCATAATCATCCCTAGTTCACACTCAAACCACCCCTCTCACCCACGTCTGCACCCTCTTCCAAACCACATCACTATTCCTCTCCATAAACATCAAATGTCCATTCCCCTGAATTCCCTCCTTCGCCAACTCCAGATGCTCCGTCTTCTCTACTCCCGCTTGCTTCAAAAGTCTCGCCGTACAGTAGTCATACGGAGCATGGTAACTCGCCTCCCCCGTCACGATCAGCACCGGCTTGGACGCCAAGTTCGGTAGCTGCCTCGGACTGGGAGACTGCGCTTGCAGAATGCATGGAATGGTGGAGTTATCCGTGTTCGCGACTGGAGGAGGGTACGTTTGACGGACGAGATCGGCGGGACTGGAGACGGCAGGGGAGTAGGTGAGTGGTATATCTGTGAGGCCATACGGGCGAGTGTCTCGAGAGGAGAAGACGGCGTCTTGAAACGGCGGGCCGGTGGGTTCGATGAGGATGATTGCGGCTGTGAGAGCCGGCCGTGCGTCGGCGATGAGGAGCGGCATGAGCGTTCCCTGACTGTGACCGAAGAGAATGACCGGCTCGCCGATGCGGTCGAGCAGTGCGGCGCCGGCGGTTTGCATGGTGGATTGCTGGTACGTTGCGTTGTTGATGAATTGCACGTTGGAAGAGTAGAAAGCGTCGAAGACGGGGCTGCCCATGCGGCCGGAGTCGGGCCACTGGGTGTGGAGTTTGGCTTGCGGCCAGAGGTTGTAGTCTTGGACGGCGGTGAAGCGTTGTTGGATCAGTTCGGCGGAGTAAGTTGATGGCAAGGGACGTCCGGCGCCGGGTGCCCATGCTGAACGGCCGCGGAAGGTCTGGTCGACGATGTAGACGGTGTGTCCGGCGGAGAGGTAATTGGACGCCCAGCCTGTTCCTCCATCGGGCTTGTTGAGGAAGTTGGTGCCGGTTTGGGCTTGGCCGTGGATCATGACGATGGGAGGGACAGAGGAGTGGGTGGAGGAGTGTACGGCTCGCAATCTCTCGACGTACATCTGGTTGCTGTAGATGTGTCCGCCTGCACCGTCGTCGACGTAGCTCCCGCCAACGTAGAAGTAGTCTCGGTAGTATGGCGTTTCTTGAGAGCGTTGTGGGTTGGATGATGTTGACCATACTGTGGTGGCAAGGGTCGAGGCCAGGAGGAGAGTCTGGAAGATGGCCATGTTGGAGGTCCGTAGAAGTCGTTCCACAGGCAGCTGTCAGGAAAGCAGTGTCTTGAGACTGCGAGAAGATACGATCTCGCTCAGGCAAGGAAGATTGTCTTGAGTAGGTATCGTCCTGGGGACGTATAGGTCTGTCGGCGAATTCGGACCTGGTGTTGAATCAAACTTGGATATCCTTGTATGGAGAAACACAAATATGCCAGATTGGGCAGGAGTGAGACTCTTCACGTGAAAGTAAGAACAAGCACGCAGCTGCCACGCGAGATGCAAAGTAAAAAAGCACAACGAGGAGTGGAGCGGGTTGGTGACGATCGGAACGATTTGTTGAAGATTATGAGCCATTAGATTGAAGAAGGAACTATCTACCTTCTCATGACTTTTTAGGTACCGACATCGGTTACTATGACTAAACAGACCCACATTTTAACACTCCCCCTTAACCGATAGTCGGTCTTAATTAATAACTCCAACTCCGAGAACTCTAATATCCTACTACCTTATTAAAAACCTCGGTTGACTTTAAGGGAAAAAGAGTACAGCTACCTGTCCTTATAATAACCTCGCTATCCTTCGTACTATTCGCCTAGTCCCTCGTCTCTATAACCTCCCTTAAAAGCGCTATGTTACGATTCCTAAGTATAGTTCGTACGCTAGTATATGTTTATAGATAAACTAGTGGAATATCGGGTCCACTATCTCTCTAATTATATTAACCAGAAAATTATTAATTCGTACCTAGGAGGACATTTGCTAGTAGAACCGATTCCGGTCGTATCCTTCGGTAAAGAGTTCTATAGCGATTAGCTCCCAAGGAAAACGCTCTAGTCTAATTAGGACTGCGTAAAAATACGGTCTAAGTTGTTAAGCGAGGGTTTCGACTACAACTACCTAATCCGATCGATTCGAGTTATCTAACTCTAGTAGTTAGATATCTAATAGTACGCTAGGTCGGAGGAAACGAGTATTACCGATAAGGAGTTCTATTACGTATTAAAGTAATCCCTAGTCGAAATAGTTAGCTCTAGGCTATAGCCGTTCTACCCTAACACTATCTCGAATGTATTAATAGTAAAGTTATACGTAGTGTCGTTGTCGTCGTAGGTTTCTATGTCTTTCGGACTCTATATTAAAGTTAATACTTACTATTAGTTGTTAATTTAGCGTTAATAAGTTTAAGATTTTAAGTGTTTAGGTGCTTTTAAAGACGATTACCAGGTTATAAAGAGATTTTACGTAGGGAAGTAATATCTCTTAGCACCAAAATTTGACCGTACGAACAAGGTGCGCACTCCTTTACTATTCTTAGCCTTCGATATCCTATCCGGGTCTAGTCTAGTAATTCCGAGTCCGCGCGTGTATAGTTCAAAAGTCCTCTTATCTAGTGCCTTCGTAAAGATGTCGGAGGTGTTAAAGTACCTAGGAACGTAATTAATTCGAATAATCTTTTTGTCGACTAGTTATCGTATATAATGAAATTAAACGCGGATATGCTTCGTTCTTTCGTATATTTCGGGGTTGTTCGTAATGCGGATAGCACTCTAATTATCGACCTTTAATTTTATTATCTCCTAAGGATATCCGAGGAATTCCAGCATGTTCTTTAGCTATACTGCCTCTTTCGCTACATAGTAAAGGGTAGTGTACTTAGCTTCGGCAGTTAATAGTACAATAGTCGTTTGCTTCTTATATCTCTAACTAATAGCGGTGCCGCTAATCGTGAATACATAGCTACTAATTAATTTGCTGTTAGATCTATTACCTACGTACTCTACGTCGCTAAATCTAAGGACATCGTCGCTACCTCCGTCTTCCAGTCCGCACTCTAGTATCCCGAGGATATATCGTAGGATTCGTTTAACCTATTTAAAATGCTTCTTTAATGGATTTGAACAGTACCGGCTAGCTATTAATACACTAAATGCGAGGTCTAGTCGGGTCCCTAGCATTCCGTATATTAAGGATCCTACTATTAATTAGTATTCGAGGCGTTATACATCTGTCGCGACTTCTCCCTCCGGGGTAGGTTCCTATCTATCCTTTAAGACGTAGGGCGTTACGGTAGGATTAGCGTCTATAAGTCCGAACTTCTCTATTATAGCCTTAAAAAGTGCTGTTTACGTTAGTCGAATCTTACCTTCTAAGCGCTCGATGCCTATTCTAAGGAAGAATTTGCATTCTCCTATGTCTTTTATCTGGAAACGCTTCTAAAGGTTAATCTTTAGCTAATTAATCTATTCAAGATCGGGACCTACGATTAGTAGATTATCGATATAGGCTAGAATTAATGTTAAGCCCCTTTTGAACACTACATAATTATACGGACAGGGCTTATAGCCCAGATCGCGTAGCGTAGTCGTTAATGTCTAATACTATATCCTCGGCGCTTGCTTTAGTCCGTAAAGAGCCTTTTTTAGCTTGCACACTTTTCCCTTAACCTTAAAACTAGGTAGTATCTCGATATAGATCTCCGCATTAATCTTACTATAGAGGAACACGGTCTTAACATCCATTTGATAGACATGCTATCCTTTCTTCGCCGCTAGTATAAACATAATTCGGTAACTTATTAGTTTAATAATAGTAGCAAACGTCTTAGAGAAGTTAATTCCCTTATGTTGCTCGAAGCCGCGTACAACCTATCTTACCTTAAACCTCTCGATTGTACTATCGACTCCACGCTTTAATGTAAATACCTATTTTCCTAATAGGATTAGTGCGGTAACCGTGCCTTTATTAACGACCTCCTAGGTCTTATTATCTTCTAGCGATTTGATTTCTTTATTTACTACTATATTCTATTATCGACTATGCGGAGAGGACTTTGCTTTATTAATAGTCCTTAGTGCAACTGGGTTATTCTCTAATAGCTAAGCGAGTGTAGTAAGGGAGTTATCTTCTTACTCGCTTAGTTGTCGCTCTATCGTAATAGGGTTGCTATTATCCTTAATCTTAATTTCGAGTACCGGATCCGCGTTATTTCGCTTCGATACGTAAAATATTAACACTGAATTTGCTACGCGTGTGCTAGTGTATATAAAGTTTACTATAGGAGCCTATTCCCGTATCGAAGGAAGTCTTATATTTAATAGTACCTAGATTAGCGTTAGTCTAGTTAGTGCATTTACTGTCTATTGTCGATTGTCCGGTTAAAGAGGTGTTTCCTATTGTGGTGAGATTGCAATAGGCTGCACAGGATTAGATAAGATATCGTTTAATAGGCGTCTATGTTTCTCCCCCTTAAGCCGTGTAGCTTGTTGTTCGTTAAATCTAGGAGGGTAGTTTTCCGTTATGTTTAGCAGTATCTCCTTAGGACAATCTTTAGAATCCAGATTTACCGACAGTAGCAGTAATTGTATAGGCATTTCAAGTGTTGCCGTATTAAGTCGTACGTCCTTATCGAAGAGAACTTTACGAGCCCTTTTAACCTTTCTAGTAATAGGGTCCTATAACCGGAACAGGTTTGTCCCTTTAAAACCGACTAAGATTCTTAGATGCGCACGTTCGTCGTATTTCTTTAGGAACTTCTTCTTAGGCACCAGTTTATATGCGCGATAACCAACTCTCCGAATCTAGTTAATTTCCGGTATGTCTCTAGTTAAAGCTTTATATGGGGTTTTTATGTTTTTTAGTAAGGAGGTTAGTGACCGATTGTTTATAAACACCGTAGCTTTAAGTAGTTTAGGCTACATTTCGTTCTATAGGGCGCTATCCTATTTTATATAGCATATAACATTCTAAAGAGTTTAATGCTTACGCTTAACGACTCCGTTTTACAACGGCTCGTATAGTACTAAGATCGTGAATTCGATCCTATATCGTCTCGCCGTATTAGTAATAATGTCCGTGAATTTACTCCCTCCGTCTGCTCGAATAGCTTTAATAAGCTACCCCTTAACTAACATCCGTCTTTTAAAATCGCGATAGGTACGATAGACTTCGTCCGCTTGCTTCGATTTTAAGGTATACATCTAGCTGTATCTCGTGTAGTTATCTACGATAAGAAGGTAGTATCTCTTACTACTCCTTAAATTAGGCAAAGGCCTACTAAGGTCTATATAAATCTTTGCACAGCGTTTAGTCTCGCGCATCGGTTCTAATTCCGGAAACCGCTACTTCGCTTTTATACGTCGGCAGCATTCGCAAATAAACTCTCTATTAATATAGTTAATTCCTAGTCGATCCAAGTGTCCACGAAGGATTAACACACCTATATATCCTATTCGTTAGTGCTACACGTAAAGAGGCAGTCGATACGTTGTTCTTGTAGTAAAGGATGTAGTAGAGAAGTAACTTTTAGCTATTCGTTCTACCTAGGTCGTAAGGAATAATCGTGTAATAGATAGGTTCAACTTCCAAAGATGTCCGTATTAAGTACCGGTCCAGATAACTCTCCTATTTGCAGTAAATGTGTAGAGGCCCTGCTTTACATAAAAGTCCGTATGTTCCGAGGTTAATCGGGAGATTAATAGAAGGTTAATGCCTATTTAAGGTACGTAGCAAACCTTTAATAGCACAACTCGATACGCTCCCCCCGGATAATAAGTCGTTAAAGTAACTTTACTAACTCCGATAATCTGGAAGCTAGTGCTAGCACCGACAATCCCGACTAGTTTTGCTAGTTCCTAATAGTCCTCGAAACAGGCTAGATTGTTGTAGATATGTTCCTCCGAACCCGTATTAACTACCTAGTCGTCCTCTCGAAGCGCAAATTCCTTTATCTTCGCGGGCGTTATGTTTAGCTTTACTTCTCGTACCGCCTTATAGTAAGCAATAAATGCGGAGCATAAGTTCGAGGGAAAGATAGTCGATTGTTTAGGTCGGAGGTCCGCTAGTTAGCTGTTATTATTAAAAGTCACTATGTTCTTAGTAAAATTGCTCGTCGACGTGGCGGCTATCTTAACTCTAGTATTAATTACCGGTCTAGAAGATAGGTTGTTATCTTTATTCTCGCCGTACGTTAGGTACGTACGACGCTATAGGTGTACTATAGTTCGGTTGGATCTAGATGCTCCGGTGGGTTTACTTTTACGCTATGTCCTATTAGCAATTTTTCTCTTCTTTATTTTTTAGTACTCGTCGTTGTTCTATTTAATATAGACTCTATTAGTGTAGCCTTGTCCCTCGTGTCCCTTCTACTAACAAGGTACGTTAGCGTTACTAATAAGGACACTAAACCTTAGGCGGCTATCGTCGCTGCGCTAGCTAAATGTTCTCTTATTGTTAAATGCCGCGTACGAGCGGCTTTTAGTTAGGTCTTTTAAGTTGTCGCTCCGTCGAACGCTAACCTAGTAATCCTCTATACGAGATACTATTTCGTTAAAGGTTAGGTTTCTTCTAGAGCTACGCCTACCGTATCTAGTAATTACGAAATTTATAGCGGTAACGCGTAGGAAGTCTATAAAGTAGTCTCCGAGTATACGTTTAAAGAAGAAGCACTTTATGTTCTCGCTACTCTAATTAATGTCGCCTCGAAGGCGATAGAGATTACTATATCGCTTATTAAATTCTCGAAGGAAATCGGGGAAGTCCTTCGCTTAGCTAAAGTCGTAATTTAAGAGTAGTCCAAAGCGCTCTTATGTAATACTGCTACCCGTATTAGTGCACTTAATGTCGAGAATTAATAGAGTATTATAAACTTTTGTGTAATGCACGATCTTGTCTTACATATGCTGTTTACATAAGGATTGCACAAAACCGAGTAAGGACTCGTTCTTTCCTTACTAGTTAGCTAACTCTAGCATATAGTCGTTAACATCTTTAATGTTATTACTTTCTACCGGTATTAGCTCGGGTTCGAGTCCCTTAAAGAAGTCCGACATACTAGCTTAAAGGTATGCGATTGTAAAAGAGTTATACTAGTCGGTGTAGTTGTCCGAGTTCCTTAACTTCTTTATAGCACTAAAGTTTTTATAATCTAATGCCGCCTTTTGTTTTGTTTGCCGATATTTTAATAAGGACGCTATAATAGCCGTCGTTCGTCGTGTCGGGGGATTAGGGCGAGTTAGCTACTCGACTATTCGAGCAGCTAGTTGTCGTCTTGGAGGCATAGTTAATATATAGGTAATACCTCTAATTAGTATAGTAGAGAATCGACGAGTCGTTTCGTCGATAATTAGTAATAGCATTCGTGAAGTTAGTCTAACTTTACTATGTTCGTTAGTATTAGACTCTTCGTCTAATATAACGTTATAAAGGTCGGTATTCTCGTCTTCGTCGTCGTCGTTGTTTTTACTAGTTGTCTCTAGGACCGAGTTTACCTTAGTCTAAGGTACTTATTTCGTAGGCTTTTCCGCACGCTTTAAATGTTTCTTCTTCTTTAATTTCTTTTTAGATTTAATAGTTTTTAGTAAAGTAGGTATAAGTGTATCGGTAGTTGAAGTAGTTATAGCCTCGGTACGGCGCTTAGATTTCAGATTTTTTAGTAGGTATATAGATTTTTTATCGCCTTGTACCCCTTTAGTAGTAGTAACTAGTACGTCGTTTATATCGAAGTATTAACGAGGAACTACGCTTCTACCGAACTTAAGCGTTAAGAAGGTCTTTTATTACCTTTACGTAAGAGTAGTTTGTCGCTAGGCTTCGAGTCTTCTTTAGTTTTCTCTCGCTCTCTTGTTCTTTCTTCTTGTCTCGATACTTCTAACTTAAGTCCCTCGTAGATTAAAGTCGTTTCTCGTATACTTTAGCGGTCTCGTCGATTAGTTTCTTCGCTATAGATAGTAGTCGATAACGCTAGTTGTCCTTAAGTATAAAAACTCTTTAAGTTTAATTAAACCTTAGTTTTAAAATAAGCATTAGGGTTTTTAGAATTATAACGTATTACTACCGAGTACTAGTATTCGGAGCGACTACTAGAAGAGAAATTTTCATTAATATTAATTATTAGTCTATTAGAAAGACCTTTGGCCCGTCTATAAATACGGACTAAGGAGTCTATTATTAGGATTTCTAAAACGGTAGCCTAGTGCCTTTAAACATTATTATTAATTTAGTTTTGCGTCCTACGACGAGCCCTATTAGGGCATTTAGAGATTTAGCCGTTAGAGCACTAACTTTATTGTTTATTGTTTATTCTATTAATATTAGTTTTTCATTTAGTAGGCTTATAATCGTAACAATATGTATTTTAGCTATTAAAGCCGCGGAAGCACTGTCCGGGCTTATAACCTGTTGAAGATTATGAGCTATTAGATTGAAGAAGGAACTATCTACCTTCTCATGACTTTTTAGGTACCGACATCGGTTACCATGACTAAACAGACCCACATTTCAACACGATTCGACACTCCGCGGGCATGAACCTTGGAAGGATTCTCGGCTGACGCTCGCTTGCAGGTTGCGATCGCCGGGCTTGCATTGGGCGTCAATAGTCGTCGAAGCTTCCATCAATATCATCCACGGTTTGATGGAGTGGTTGATGGGAGAACCAGGTGGTGAACAAGGAATGTCCGACAACGGACGGTCTCTTCCAATGTTCCACAGCAGAATGCATTACGCCCATCAAAACCTCCATCAACGCCATCAACCTCGAACAACCTCGATTGAAGCAAGCCGCCTACCGAGACCTTCGGGAGGATCACGAAGCTTGCTCAAGCCAAAACCCGAGAATCGTCACATCATTCTGCGGCACATTTTGACCCTGGATGGATGATGTTGGCCGTACCACTCGAATCTCACCCTCGCACCTCGGACATACCGCCTGATCTTTGCAGTCGGATTTCCCATCAGCAGGCAAATCCATCTTCCACAGACATGAAGCGACGACAGTATACATGACCGGAGTACGGCCTCGCATCTGGTAGGACTAAGAGGCATCTTCCCGTTCCTCCACACGCCGGGCTGCTGATCCCCGCCCACCCATTCAGGATGGCAGACACAACCCTGATCGTCCACCACACCTTCTCCGCCCTGGCCATCCTCATCAACCTCACCCGTCTCCTCGCTCGCCACACCATCTTCCACTCCTTCGAACTCCCCGACCTCTGGGTCCTCTTCGCCATCCTCTGCGCCGCGACCCGCGACGCTCTGATCCACGTGGTATTGACCTGGGGCACGAACAACCTCTCCTCCGCCGCGAGGGCGCGCATCGACTTCACACCCGCCGAAATCCACCGGCGGACGATCGGGAGTACATTCGCCATCGCAAATCGACCGGTGTATAATTCCTACCTCTGGCTCCTCAAACTCGTCCTGCTAGACTTTTTCTGTCGCCATTTTCATCCGAGTAAACGGTCGAAGAGGATCATCTGGTGGACGTACGGGACGACATTCTTCGCCACATGGCTTGCGGCGCTGGTGGTGGGATTCACGGAGTGTGATCCGTTCCCGTTGTACTGGCAAGTCGTGCCGGCGCCGGGCAAGTGCGTGAGGGCGCAGACGCAGTTGATATCTCTCGGCGTGCTGAATATCTTCACCGATCTGATGCTGCTCGTCTTACCGCTACCGACGTTGTGCTCGTTGAAGACACCGTGGAGGAGGAAAGTCCGCTTGCTGTTGATATGTACGCTGGGAGTCTTCATCGTGGCGGTCACGGTCATCAGACTGCCGATCAATGCGTTGAATGCGACGGTGCAGTCGAATCGAACGGTGTGGGCGAGCACGGAGCTGTTGACGGCTGCGATTGTGGCGAATGCGCCGACGTTGTATGGAGCGGTGAGGAAGTGGAAACATCGCGGTGGGGTGGCGGGTGATGGGATTGGGACGATGAGGGATCCAGCGTTGGTGACGTTTGGGAGTGCTGGGGAGTCTGTGAGGACGAGGGAGGAGTCATTGAGGAGGAAAGGGAGGACTGGTGATGAGGACTTGATGTTGAGGACGGAGGATAGGTTGGAGAGTGGTGAGTCTCGAGATGGAGAAGACGTGAAGAGTAAGAATGAAAGTAGGAGCGGTGAATGAAGATGTCGCGTTCCTATGGTGCTGTCTATGGATGTCTACCTCGTGCGTGCTGATGGTTCCGCTATCGAGGCCAATCGGTATACGGACGAAGATCTCGGAATACGAGATGCAACACCTCGGCCATCTTCATCTGTCATAGCCACTGACTGTGCATGAAGTGCAATGTTTCCTCACACGATCGACGGTCCTATGCCATTGGCATTTCACTGACCATAACGTCCCTAGAACAAAGTGTACCAATGTATAGCATTGAAACCACCGAACGAATTAAAAGACCGCGTCTGACCACACGCTCTCTTCTCTAGCCTATTCTCCGTACTACTTTTCGCCGCGGACCCAGAAATCTACAGAACTGGTCGATGATCAGTTGGTCCCTGGTGGCGATCTGCATTCACGACGACCGAACAGGAAGGAAGCCCGAACACAGACCCACAACGACAAGCACTACGACCTTCCCTTCTAGGCATGTGCCAACCGCACGTGTCGCCTTATCTCAAATGGTCAGTGTAACCACGTGCATCAGTATAAAATCCTTTGTCCTCTCTCTGTCATCCTCCGCCGTCCAACTCCACCGTCCCAGAAAACTATGCGTCCTTCAACACTCTCCTTGGGACTTCTCCCCATCACCCCCGCCCTCGCCTGGGGCAACCTAGGCCACCAAACAATCGCCTACCTCGCCTCCAACCTCGTGCACCCTTCCACTCAACACTGGGCCCAAACCATCCTCAACGACACTTCCCCCGACTACCTCGCCACCGTCTCCACCTGGGCCGACTCCTACCGCCGCACCGCCGAAGGCGCCTTCTCCGCTCCCTTCCACTACATCGACGCCAATGACTCGCCGCCGGAGACTTGCAATGTGGACTACGACCGCGACTGTCTCGGGGAGGGATGCGTCGTGTCCGCGATTGCGAATTATACGCAACGGGTTCGCTCGCCGCAGAGTTTGCCTGCGAAGGAAGTGAACTATGCGCTCCGCTGGCTGGTGCATTTCGTTGGCGATATCACGCAGCCGTTGCATGATGAAGCTGTGGAGATTGGCGGGAATGGTATCAACGTCACGTTTGAAGGCCGCAAAACGAACTTGCATGCTTCGTGGGATACTGCTATCCCCGAGCAACTTCGTGGAGGCTACACGCTCGCCGACGCGAAGGATTGGGCGGCGAATCTCACGGCGGAAGTCGCACCGAAGGGTAAGTTCGGCCGCGCGAAGAACGACTGGGTGCAGGGGATGAATGTTGAGGATCCGAAGGAGACGGCGATGATTTGGGCGAGGGATGGGAATTCGTATGTGTGCGACACCGTCATTCCGAATGGTGTCGAGGGCGTGGAAGGCGATGAGTTGTTCCCGCAGTACTACGATGGAGTCGTCGACGTCGTGGAGATGCAGGTCGCGAAGGCAGGGGTGAGGTTGGCGAGGTGGTTGGATGTTATTGCTGAGAGTTTGGCGAAGAGAGGACCGAAGGGACCGCAGGGTCCTAAGCAGGGACCTCCGGGTCCGCCTAAGGGCAAAGGAGCGGGACCGAAGAGGAGTGTGGAGGAATGGGATTTGAGTGGGAGGGAGTTGTTGCCAGTGGGAGCTGGTGCGGGTGGGTTGTTGTCGCCGGCGCAGAGGAGGAGGGAGGCGGTTTTGGGTAGTGGAGACTGTGGATGTAAGCACTGAGGCGATGCTGGAGGGTGATTAGAATAATGGTTGCAGCGCTTCCACGACGACCGACCGATGCACGAGCCCAGTCATCGCAGAGTGGCGTTCTCTGAACGGTAGCATGTGAACGCGGCATAGATGGACGAGATGCTCGTGTTGCAAGCTATTCACGAGTACTGTGCACCTATCAGTCCTTGAGGTCTTACCCTTGGCATCAACAGAGTACCACATCGCATGGACACGCCGTGCAGCTTGCTTAACGCCTGAAGCGTTCTATCCATAGCAAGCATGTCGCACACACTGCTGGACACTGCCAGCAGTGTGTGCATGGCACAAGTTGGTCCTTTCTTCGAGGCTGGCCAGATGGAGTCTCCTACGTCCTCACCGCAGGATCGCGGAGCCTAGCAGTGTAGTGATCCCCAGGTGCCAGATCCAAAGTGGGTATCTCCTCAGCTCGTGATCGATCTTTGGTACATGGTCAGGCCGTTGTCGTGTCTTTAGGGATCAGGTCGGGCTAAGACAAAGGAAATTGATGCCTGACGAGGGCGAGAGAGGCTGGTGACAAAGCTTAAAGCTTCAGCCACAAGTGACGAAGTCGTCGGGACCAGAAGCACTCGGGCTCTGAGCACTCCGGAGCAACCAAAGTCAACGTCGACTCTCGAACCAAACCACACCCACTCCACTACCCTACCATCTCGTCGATTTGCACCTGATACAATCTCAGCTGCATTCACCGAAGATCCCTCACTCAACACGACATCTCATTGACCACATCGACTCATACAAATGCCTACCTTTGGCTGCACATCATCACCACGATCTTCGCTGCCACGACAAGTACCCTGGGAACGACACGCTCTCTCGCCGACATAACGAGGACCTCGATTACCACAACCTACAAGCAAGTCCTGCTCTCTGAGCACGCGATCGTCAGACATGACCGACAGCGCGAACGACTCCGCTCCTCCCACCACGGGCAAGGGCCAGCAGCGCACACCGCCGCAAGGCCAGAAGCGCCGCACTCGCAAGAACAATAACAATGGCAATAACGGCCACAATCACGCTGCGACAGCCAACGATGGCGCCGTCTCCGATGGCGCACTCATGAACAGCGCGCAGTCACCACAGAAGAACGCTCATAGACAACGGCAAAGCGTCGCGATACCCGTCCCAAATCAGCAGGACAATGCAGGAAGGAAAGCCAGCGCACAGAAAGGGCGACAGATCTCAGGAGGAGGAGCCTTCAATCCAAACACACCAGGCAAAGAGCAGGCCTACGCAGGTCCAACCTTTCAAGCTTCGCCCGCCGCATCTGCGCTGCCCGTGCCCAAGTTCTTCTCTAGATCTGTGCCGAATGTTACAGGTCAACCATCACTTCAAGGCCGCATCGCTGGCGAGAAGACGCCTGAACCAGACTCGTCATCGCCAGAGTCAGACGCTGTGTCGCCAGTGCCTCCATCCCGCCACATTCAACAGTCGCCTCTGGATCTGTTCTTCAAGGCGGACCGGGCGGAAAAGGAGAAATCGCGGAGTAACAGCGAGACTCTCTCGCCCGCCGCAGCCGCTCGTCTGCCTCAACAACCTGCGACCATGCCGCGAAACTCTCATGCTCAAAATCAGGGCCGCAACATCTTTCTTCAAGAACTCGATGGTGATGATCTGCCCGGTCCGCATACAAATCCTCCCGCCGTGCGCCCACAAATGAGCGAAAGAGCGCACTCCTCCCCCGGAAATCCGGTTCATTCACATGGAACCGGCGGAAGTGATCACCAAACCTACACGAAAAATCTCAAGGACCTGCTCTTTAACACCGCCACTTCAGCCTCTTCTCCCATCTCGAACTCTCCACGGAGCATGTACAACAACCCGTCCAGCACGCCAAATCCTCGCTCTCCAAGCTCGAATTTCAATTCTCCTTCGCCATTTCACAACGGCTACGGTCATGATGGCATCTACAATCCGGTGACGCCGCAGTCGCAACCTCACTCTCAATCGCAACCACAATCGCAGTACAACAGCAACCATCACAACGCTACAAGTAATGCAAACTACCACTACGGCAACCGCAATCTCTCTCCGCTCTTCAAAGCTGCTGCACGAGAGACACCGCCGCGGCCTTCGAGTTTGAGGCAGGAGATCGGGAGCCCGGGGTATGCAAATGAGAATGGAGTGAACGGACATTCGAACGGAAACGGAGCGGCGAGGGACTTCTTGGATCAGCAAATCCGCGCTTCGGCGCCATCGGAATTGCCGGAGTTTGGGTTCAGGCCGCAGAGTGGTGGGCAGGGGCAGCATGGTGGAGGAAGCAATGGTGGAGGAAGTGGGGAAGTACAGCAACATGATTTGAGGGTGATGGAGGACGATCTACGAAGGATATTGAAGTTGAACGTTGCGGGATAGGCTTATGCACGACCGAGCGACAGAGTCAGGACGAGCTAGTTTGGGAGAGGCGGAAGATTGGCTCGCAAGTGGCGGCGAAGCTGGCGATCTTGTGAACAGATTCAGGCTTGATAAGCAGAAGGGGAGGCGGCGCTTGAGTCGCAAGTGGGACGTACAGGAATTGTCTCTAAGAGGATCGCTGATGAGACTGGTAGTTGACCACTGAAAATTCGAAGAACGAGTCGATCGACTTGTTACTCATATCCTCCTAAGTCACACATGCAACGTCGAGACAAGCTTTGAGGGCGACACGGTTGTACGCCCTGTGGGACTCGACTCGGATGCGCATCACTCACCGACACGGTTTGCTGTCCACGCCATCGTTGTGATGCCTACGGAGCTTCTTCAACTCCGTGTGTCCGTTGATGGTATTGTTGAACGAGACGAGGGAAAACGTGCCGGAACCCGCTTCTGTGGACACAAACTTGTCGACTACCAATTCGATGCAGTGATGAAAGTCGTACGCATGACGGGACAGCAAACGCTTTGATGTTGTAGCTCTCCCAAAACGAGGGTGTCTGCATTTGAGCGACTCAAGCCAGCGGCAGCGGAGCACTGATTTTGCCGGGAGACCGATCAAGGCTGCGTCCACTGGGTGTCTGCTGTATGCAGCGGAGGATGGCTCTTAGCATATAACAGCCGCCAGCAGCGTCGACTTCTTCCTCTCTCAAACACTGCACCATTCAAGATCAAACCCATCCATCTCCTTCACAAACATCATCCAACAATGGCAACCACAATCCAGGACTTCGCCCCTCACGACGTCCACCACACTCCCTCCCTTCCCCGCCCCGTCAGCCAACCCCCCACCATCCGCCCCCTCTCCAAGTCCTTCACTGGATGGCAAATTCCCCTTACCTTTCCCCAGCAGGAAGCCCCTCCCGACCTTCGCATCCCTCGCTCTACACTCGAGAAAATCTACCTCAACCCTCCTACAGACGTCAAGGGAGAATACCGCAACACTTTTGCAAACCCGACTCCTCTCGGCCTTGTGGGGTTCCTTGTCGCTACGATGCCGATGGCGTTGCAACTTGTAGGATTGCACGGCGGTGGAGGAGGTGGAGGCGGGCAGGCGACTGTGTAAGACCGTTCCTGATTCTTCCTCCCTCTCACAAGTATGGACTCACGAACGCTGACGTGATGGCTAGGGCTTTCGGTCTCTTCTTCGGCGGCGTCCTTCAACTCATCGCTTGCCTCATGGAGTGGATGCTAGGCAACACCTTTTCCTTCCTGGTCTTCGGCTCCTTCGGCGCCGCGTGGACAGCTTTGTCGTGCTCCAACCTCCCCGCTTTCAATGCAATGGGAGCATACACCGCCGGAGCCAAAACAGCAGAAGAAATCGCACGCGGCAAAGCAGCGTTCAGCGCGGACTTCGGTAAGTCTCCAACCCCCAATCCAAGCCGTTTGCGAACCCAGCAATTAACACCTCCGCCTCCCATTCCAGCCTTCGGCCTCGCAACCTTCGCCCTCCTAGTCCTAACCTTCACCCTCTGCTCCCTCCGCACCAACCTCGTCTTCTTCACCGCCTTCCTCCTCGCCACCTTCGCCATCTCCCTCCTCGCGGCCTCCTACTGGGCGCTCGCGCTCGGCGCCACCTATACCGCGGGAAGGATGCAGCGGGCGGTGGGGGTGTTGTTGGCGGGGTGTTGTGGGTTGGCGTGGTATTTGCTCGTGGCGAATCTGTTGGAGGTGTTGGAGTTTGGGTGGGGGTTGCCGGTGGGGGATTTGAGTGGACGGTTTGGGAGGAAGGATGGGGTGGGAAGGGAGTGGAGGGACCGGTCGAGGAGTGTGTGATGGGAGGTGGGGGTCGTGGATGGGTCGAACGAGAGGAGGTAGAAATCAGGCTGGCTTGCGATGGGATCATGGATGGCGTTCACGAGAGGAGATTCGTTCATTCATCTGCATGGAACGACCATGCCACATTCGGGAGAAGTCGTGCGGACTCGGGAATACTCCTCTCTTTTCCATTGACGAGTGCACCGTCGATGACTCCCCGAGACCACCAAAGATTTCCAATCGAAGCAAAGCAACACATGACGAGCTCACCAAGTTACACGCATGGCACGGATGTTCCTCAGATTACAAGTATAGCAATATCGTATCGTAACGCTAGGTCTACTCGAAGGGCTAAAGCGACGCTAATATAGTAGCGAGGAGGTAGAAGCTAGATACCGCCGGTATAGAAGTATACCGCTAGAAGAAGTCGAAGAAGATAGGTTATACTATATTAATAGTTGTATCTACGCTTAATAAGGACTTACTGTCGACTTCGAGGTAGAAGATTAATCTCGGAAGGAGGCCTATCTATAATTATCCCTTAGCCGATATTATTAAATTGCCTCTACATTATTGCCGTGCTCGTAGTAAGGAGGTCGTAGAGTTTCTTACGAACGCACGTAAGGCTAGCCTATCTACGAAGGAAGTAAGATATTAGTATAAGCGTTAGTTTCGTATAGCGGACGGTAAGGTTAACGAGGTTATCCTTACTAATATATATAACGTCTAGCGTAACGTACGAAGTGTTTAGCTCGAGATAATAAATCCAATAGAGCGAGTAATATAGCGGCTTAAGGACGAAGGATTTTAGTACTACCCCTTAAAGAATAAGGCTACGAACGCGCTCGACGTACTAGTATTCGCGTATCCGGAGATACTAGCGATATAGAAGAAGAATAGTAACGTACTACTCGTAGACTATGCCTATAAGGTTATTAAATACGGCATACTATTGCTCGCTATTATCGCTCGTACTCGTACCGGTATCTACCTTCCTATACTTTATATATCTATACCGAGCGAGAGCGAAGATAGATATCTATAGGTATAGTAGTAGATTCAGCGTTATATAGACGAGAACGGCATTAACGAGCTATTAATAGTCGTTCACAACCGTAATAAGGCTCTAATAAAGGCCTTTAAGGCGGTTTTCCCCCGTATACCGTATTATCTATATATATAGTATATAAACACTACTATTAAGTACTACGCTAATATAAAGTTTAGCAAAGTTACTATACTACTACCCCCTAGAAGCAACGATAAGGCGACGACTATACGTAAGAAGGTAACCGAGAAGTGGATTAAAGGATATAAGGCGTATATTCGAGCTAGTACTCTACAAGCCTTCCACGAGGCGTATATTATATATAAGGCTAGAGCCGAAGAGGATATTATTAACCCCTTTACTAACGAGCGTACGCTACTAACTCTAGCTAATAAGGCGGCATAGCTCTACCTCTATAACGTGTATCTCGTCTATAAATAGTAGCTGTTTAAGAAGTAGTACGTAAGGGCGTAGACGAAGGGATATTGTAACTATAGTATTATAACTACTTTACCGTACGAGGGCTCGTACGGTAGATTAAAGGCGTAGCTCCGCTCTACTCGGAAGGATCTATTCGGCTTCTTTAACACTATAGAGCCCTATTACGAGCATTAGCTTAACCGCTATCGTGACTTACTTATAACTATATAGTAGTCGTCGACTAACCTCTTTAGAAGGAGCCCCTTCTAGCGGAGGGTAAGGATAGTAGTCTATAAGGACGCCCTAAAGCTAGTAAACAAGCAGATCCTTAAATATAAGTAACACCGTAAGATAAAGCCTAAGGAAGTGCCGTTATGCACTAGTTAACACCACTAGTAGACTAGCACGCTATACTCTTATAAGATTAGCGTATATGTTAATAATAGCCTATTCGGTATAGTTATTAAGCTAACGTATATTAAATTCGATCTAGTAGCTACTGCCGAATAGTTAGCTATTACTAGAGTAAGCAGTCCTTTATAATCCTATTATGCGTACTAATAAGCGGAAGGTAGTATAGTTATAACACGCTATTAGTAGTAACAAACGTAAGTTAATAGGCCCTAAACGACTTATATAATAAGCCGACTAAGAGGTAATATTAATGCTTAGTCTACCGTAGACGTCTATTAACCGCTATAATAAGGAGCCTAGTAATCCTTTATTACGACTACCTTAGCCGACTGCCTTATAACGACTCGGCTATAGATATATAATACGCTATAATCCTTAGAAACGCCTCTACCGCTACGTTAAGACCGGTATATAATACACCGAGCACTACTATAGCGGTAGACCGTATAATAATAAGCTAGTGCCGGTACTAGATAAAGAAATCCTTACTTAACGCGTAGCGGCGATAGTAAGAGTAGGCCTAGTAGCATCGTTATAGCTATAATACTATAAATAACGTCCTTAACCGTAATACTATTAACCGTAATACTATTAATAGTAGGGCTCGTAGATAATGCTACCGCCGTCCGAATAACAACGCTTCTAGCCTTAACACTACCCCTCCGGCTAATACTACTACCCTCCGCCGTCTATATAGTAATAGTAGTAGTAGCTATTTAATAACGGGTACAATTACTACTACCCTTACTAAGATCCGTAGTGGAATCGTCCTTAATAGCCTAGCTAGTAATAGCTAGAACCGCCTAACTAATATACGCTATAGAGCCTTTATCTACGCGCCTACTAACGTATAAACTAGCGGCCTTAGTTATTAAAACTAAAGGAGTTTCTAGTGCTCTTATTAGCTAGTTCGAAATTACTAAAGATACCGGTAATCGACGTATCTTACTATAAGAGTAGTCGATTACGCGAGTAAGAGATCTACGCGGTCGTAATAAGGACTTTCTAGCCTCGCTTTTGCTTCTACTACCTCTACTACCTATACTATACTATATATAGATATATAAATCTTACGAGCTTGCTCTTACGATATAACACTATACTCTATATACTATTTAATTGCGCTTACCCTATATAGTTGTGTTAATATTAAGATAGAGGACAAAGTAAGGATCTTAGCTAAATTCGAGTCTAGTACTATAGTAGGGAAAGTCGCAGTAGCTACGTATATCTAGTAGTGCTACTATAAGGGGGGAGTATACTTAGACTCTAAACTCCCGTCGGATAGTAGCAGTGTGCACTAGAGGTGTGGTAAAAGAGGGCTATAGAAGGTAAATATGTAAAAAGAAGACGAGGGAAGGTAGATAGGGGAGCAACGAGGAGGTAGATTTAAGTGCTATGTGCTATTGTGCCTTCGAAGTACTAAAAGGGTAGCATAATAGAGGATAAAGTCTATTAGCTGCCTAGCGACGAAGGTAGCACTACTAGATATACGTAACTACTACGACTTTCCCTACTATAAGCTTCCCCTAGCTAGTGTCTAACCTAGATACTAAACAAGAGACAGACTAGCGACCTAAAGCGCCGCTACGTACTGCTTAAACTAAAAGAAACAAACTTAACATGTCCTATATGCACGCCCTTATACGTAAAAACCCTCTAGAACTAGCACTAGTATCGTCCTTATCGTATAGTACTAATATAGACCGATCCTATCCTAGGGTTTTGCACCCGCCTCGCATGTCGAATGCATCTAACAAAGAGGAAAGAACAAAAGAAAACCCTATTAAAACTAAAGAACTCCCTTGAAATTCGCTCCTAAGTTGTCGTCGGTATTATTTCTTTCCTAGACTAAATGTAGAAATAGTCTAGCAAACTACCTCGGCTACTATTCCTAAGTACCCGCCTCCTAGAACCGCACTCGTCCTATAGTCCTATGCTTGCTAGTAAAGGGAACCTCCTAAGGAAGTAAGTCGATAAACTCCTACTAAGTAACGTGTTTATACTTAATATCCTCCGGATCCTTAACTAGTACTTCGTCTATACGAGGGCGCTTTAACTAGAAATTCTTTAGATCGGCCTCCTTTACCCGGTAGAAGGACTTATTACCGAAAGTAGTCCTCTTAATAGCCCGTATTCGTTAGTAGTTACTAGCGAACTAGTAGAGGGCACGCTTACGCTCTATCTAGAGGTACTCCTTTAGCTTCGCTACGCTCTCGAACTAAGTAAGTCGCCTTAGCTTAGAGAGGACGCTAGGATTGTCCTACTTAGCACTACTAACTAGCGCGCTCGAAAAAGGGTTACTAGTAGTAAGTCGAACTAAGGCTAGAAAGGCGTAGGGGATAGCTCCGTACTTGTTCCGAAGTCTAGAAGGGGTACGCTCTAGAGTAGTTATATCCCTATGCGACCTACTAAGTATCTTCTAATTACTAGCCTCTACGCACTTAAGCGAACCGTCCTCTTAGTAGGTAATAAACTAGGGGAGGATAGTACGGCGCTCGGTCTTCGCTACGTAATCTACTCTATAAGGAAGATAAGGTATAGTAATACGGATATTACTAGCCTTATAGGGTACATACTCCTACTTAAGTCTATAATCGTCTAGGAAGCTCTAAGGGAGGACTATATAGTCGATCTTTTATATAGCACCCTCGGTGTAATCGTAATCGCGTATCTACTTATACTATATATTAAAAACCTTCGTCTTCTATATGCCCTTAATAAGTACTATATAGTCGTCCTTCCCCTTATCGGTAAGAGAGATAGTCCCCTAAACTTAGAAGATCCTACGCAGCTCCTTAATTATCCGAGTAATGTTTAG
>JALRMM010000507.1:0-24016 GCA_026122155.1 Zymoseptoria crescenta
CGACGATAAAGGCGAGTATAGCTTCGATAAAGCGGAATTCTTCGTAGATAGGGTATTTAATAATAAACGGTTCGGAGGTAGCGATAGAGAGGCTAATAGAACGCCCCCTCTACTACCTTATTCGTAGGCACGTTCGGACCTACGTTCGCTAGCGTCGTTAACCGTGCAACTAAAGTAGAAGAAATAGCGGAAGGCGTCCCTATTACTACCTCTAGCTTTACTAGCTCCGGCTTTACTAGCTCCGGCTTTACTAGCTCCGGCTTTACTAGCTCCGGCTTTACTAGCTCCGGCTTTACTAGCTCTAGCTTTACTAGCTCTACCTCCGGCTTCCGTAGGCCCTCGTAGTAGGAGTAGTAGGCGTATTAGACTACTAAAGAAGCTAGCTAAGGATACACTAGAGAAGCGCAAACTATAGATATCTTATATATAGTCGTTAAATATAGTCGTTCGTTCTATGTTAAATTATCTCCGCGGTGCCGGCGGCTATATATAGGGGGTCCAGGGCGCGCATGCATATACTAGGACTACTAGCTTTCGTTCTTAGTGCATAGTTAGTGCATTCGAGGTAATATAGACGATTTTGAGGTCTTGCCTTAGGAGAAATGCTAATAAGAGCACGAATAGGTGTAGAATGCACCCGAATGTGCTCACACAGGCATGTCTTGGCGGGATTTCGCGCTAACACGATTTTCGGAAATCGGGAAATGCGGAATTCGACCGGTTGGCCACTCTGGAGCTTCGTCGATTTCTAAGCTTTCGATGCGACTTCGAGATGGAAAGACAAACTTGCCTATCCACAGCATTTGCCGCCATCTACAACACCTTTTCGTTTGCACGCGAAGATGCTTCGTCCAGCGTTCCGAGCAGCTAGTGCTGCACGATTGACGCCCAAAGTGCCCCTTGGAAAGCGATTTGCGAGTACCGCCACAAGACGATCAGGATCATGGAAAGGCACAGCGGTGAGATGGACGGCGGCCGGCGCGATTGTGTACTATTACAACACTGCCACAGTCTTTGCTGAGGAACCAGAACGTATGCGCTCCTTCAATCATCAAGTAAGAGACATTCGTACTAATGGCAAATAGGCACACTTCGAGCACCTCTAGATACGCCACACGAATCCGAATCATCCTCCACCATTGAATCGATATCCGCACAACGACGAGCACAAGCACGGACATCAAACCTGTCGCCTGATGACCAAAAGGTATCCGCAACAGTGGCCGCCACAGAGGATCGCGAGCAACCAGCAGTGGGAGGAGGTGAGGGAGGACCAGAGGCTTTGGAAGAGGAAGCAGAGCAACAGGGAGCTTTCAACGAAGAGACGGGAGAGATCAACTGGGACTGTCCATGCTTGGGAGGAATGGCGCATGGGCCTTGTGGGGAGCAATTCAGGGCGGCGTTCAGCTGCTTCGTCTACTCCAAGGAGGAGCCAAAGGGTGTGGAGTGCATTGAGCACTTCAAGACGATGCAAAATTGTTTCCGCGAGCACCCGGAGATCTATGGTTCCGAGTTGGATGACGAGGAGGTTGCAGAGATCCAAGCTGAGGAGGATCGAGCACAAGCCGCGCTTCAGGGGTCTGCTGAGGGCGAGTCGCAGTCCGGACTACCGTCACAGAGGAAGGCTACAGATGAGGTACCAGTGGCCGAAGCCGTGAAAGCAGATGCCAATGCTCTCGCAGAAAAGGTGAAAGACGAGGTGTCCAAGCCATGGCAAGATGGTCGTTGAAGCAAGTCTCGAAAGTCAAACGTGCAACGCCGTGTATCAGTAGTATAGATGTAACAGCATACAGATGTACAAACAATGACCAATTCAGCTCATGGTTGTTGCTCATCCATATGCGCTTGCTCATGCATATCCATATGCGCTTGCTCATGCATCCAATCTCGCGGCTCTTTGCCTCGACCGCGCATAAGGCGACTTTTCGTGGTTGTTGCCTTGCATGGGTGCCTGAATTTACTCCCCATTTGTGACGTCTGATTCCTCCGTCTTCGACGGTTCACCTCCACCTTCACGTTGTGACTCCATTCTCCGACCAGGCAACGTGACTGCCTTTGCTGCTGCGTCCTCTCTTGCTCGTCACCAGCCTTTCGACATCTAAGGTACCTCTGTCTCGCGAACCATCTTGCCGTCAACATTTCGGCACGTGAATCACCAGCCTATTCTTCCATCAACGTGAAGCTGCTGTAGCGAACTACGGTACCGGAGCAAGCATTCACCCGCGCAAAGTTACCTGCAGCGGAAGAGCCCGTTGTCTTCTGCAGTAGAGCGCATCTCCAGCAGATCAACTCTTCTTCCTCTCCCGAACATCCACCTCAGCACTCGACCCCACCACCTCGACCAACCGACCTACCACCCACACACCGATCCCTCACAACGAGACACTGCCCAGCATGTCACAAGCAGTCGCCAACTCAGCCAAGCAGCCGCCTCCGCCTATGCCCACATCCAAAGACGATGTCGTCGGCACGTGGAACTACTTGCAGTGGGGTGTGGAACAGATCATGTACAGCTTGAGTGATGGTGTCGACCTGCGCACATATATGTCCCTCTACACGTCCATTCACAACTTCTGCACAGCCCAAAAGGCCGCCGGCTCAGCGAACAGTCACCTCAACTCGAATCACCGCGGTGCGCACTTGCTCGGCGAAGATCTGTACCACCGCCTCAATGAGTACCTCAAGCGCCACCTCGCAGCCGTCCACGCTGAGATGGTCCTCCACGCTGATGAAGCACTCCTCACATTCTACATCAAGGAGTGGAAGCGATACACACAAGCCGGCATGTACAACAACCATCTGTTCCGGTACCTGAACCGTCACTGGGTGAAGCGTGAGATGGATGAGGGCAAGAAAGACGTGTACGACATCTACACTCTGCATTTGGTGCGGTGGAAGGAAGACATGTTTGGATCAACACAGAATGCAGTCATGGATGCTGTGCTGCGTCTGGTGGAGAAGCAGCGCAACGGTGAGACTATCGAACAGTCAAAGATCAAGGATGTGGTTCAGTCATTTGTCTCACTCGGGATCGACGAGGCGGATAGCACCAAGACTACGCTCGACGTGTACCGGCAGTACTTTGAGAAGCCATACCTCGAGGCGACATCGGCGTACTACGAGAAGGAGTCGTCGCAGTTCCTCGCGGAAAATTCGGTGGTGGACTACATGAAGAAGGCGGAGCGTAGGCTGGACGAGGAGAAGGAGCGCGTTCCCCTGTACTTGCTGCCTGAGATTCTCACTCCGCTGATGAAGTGCTGCGAACAAGCTCTGATCGCGAAGCATGCTGTGACACTGCGGGATGAGTTCCAGGTCTTGCTCGACAACGACCGTGAAGCTGACATGGCGCGCATGTACAAGCTGTTGGCTAGGATACCCGAAGGTCTCGATCCGCTCCGCACTCGATTCGAGAGCCACGTCCGTCAAGCTGGCCTCTTGGCGGTTGAGAAGATTGACGATGCAAAGGACGGTCTGGACCCCAAGGCATACATCGATGCTCTGCTGGAAGTGCACACGCAGTACGCTGCTTTGGTGCAGAATGCCTTCAATGGCGAGTCCGAATTCGTGCGCTCGCTCGACAACGCCTGCCGCGAGTATGTCAACCGCAACAAGGTCTGCGCCAAGAACTCCAACCGCTCTCCTGAAGTTCTCGCCAAGCACGCCGACAATGTTCTCAAGCGCTCAACGAAAGCCACTGAGGAGGACGACATGGAGAAAACGCTCGATCAGGTCATGACCATCTTCAAGTATATTGAAGATAAAGATGTCTTCCAGAAGTTCTACTCGCGCCACCTTGCGAAGCGTCTGGTCAACACCACTTCTGCCTCGGGCGACGCTGAGACTTCGATGATCGCCAAACTCAAGGATGCTTCTGGCTTTGAATACACCAACAAGCTGCAGCGCATGTTCCAGGACATGCAGACCTCAAGCGATCTCAACGACGCGTTCGAGGCCTGGCGCGCGCAGAGCGCTGCCGATGGAGACTCCAAGGAAGAGGTTGATGCCAAGTACCAGGTTCTCGGAACCGGATTCTGGCCTCTCCAGCCACCCGGCACCCCATTCGCGCCTCCTGCCGTTATCAACAAGACCTACGAGCGCTTCACGGCCTTCTACCAAAGCAAGCACGGCGGACGCAAGCTGACATGGTTGTGGCATCTGTGCAAGGGCGAGATGCGCGCCAATTACATCAAACTCAACAAGGTCCCCTACACCCTCCAGGTGTCCACATACCAGATGGCTATCCTGCTCTTGTTTAACGATTCCGAGACGGTGGCTTACGATGACATTGCCGAAGCCACCTCGCTGGTCAAGGAGACGCTGGACCCGTCCATCGGCATCATGCTCAAGGCGAAGCTCCTGATCGCCAAGCCGGACAATGCGCCTTTCTCGAGTGGCGCTACCTACACCCTCAACCACAACTTCAAGCACAAGAAGATCAAGGTCAACTTGAACGTCATGATCAAGGCTGAGCAAAAGCAGGAGGCTGAGGACACCCACAAGACGATCGAGGAGGACCGCAAGATGCTCATGCAGGTAAGTCTTTGTCCTTCAAATGGTCCCACTCATTTCTCTGTTACTAATTTACTACTTCACAGTCCGCAATCGTGCGCATCATGAAATCTCGCAAGACTATGAAGCACAACGAGCTGGTGTCCGAGACCATCGCCCAGATCAAGAACCGCTTCTCACCCAAGGTTTCCGACATCAAGAAGTGCATCGACATCTTGCTCGAGAAGGAATACCTGGAGCGTCTGGACGGCGGCGATCTCGGCTACCTTGCTTAGTCGAGGGTTGTCTCTCATTGGTGTGTACATTTCGCAGATACGATGACGAATGGGATAGTTCTCGGCAACCAGTCTGGCTTCACAAAAGATCATGGGACATTGCTGCTGCTTTTAGCATGGCGTGGGCGTTTTACGATGGGTCTGCTTTCGTCCGCTGTTCGATACATCGACTCGGGCATTCGATAAGGTTGCGATGGGCTGGTAGAACGGAAAGAACGCGTAGCATACGATAGGTTGTGAGCATGGATATCGGCAGCATGATGGAGGATTGACGAGTCATGCAGATAGCTTATGTCTTTCTTCAACGACGATGTTTATTCTGAATTTTCCCTCATGTGTGTACGGGCAATCATTACCAACCTGGCGCAAGCCGACCCGAAACGGCAAGTGCAGCTTGATCGTCGCTGGGATCTTGGATTCTTCTGTTGTACGACCACACCTCTCCTTCTGTCATCAAGCCACGGTTCGCAATCCCTTTCGATCCATCCACTTCTTGGCCAGAATCACATTGTCTCGTCTCTCACACAGCTAGGTAAGTCGCGCAAGGACTCTCTGTCCTGCCAATATGCGTCCGCCAAATTCGGGGTCCTCGTTTGCACCGCCGATCATGCGCCACTTACTACAACTCCCCCACGAAACATCTCCTACCTCCAAGAGGATTCCTTGGCGAGTGCAGAGCGGCATGCCGTATGAGCGATCCTTTCCTTCCATGTCCTCTTTCAATCCATCTCTTTTCTTCCTGCTTGTTTGTCAGATGTTTGTCCCTTAAGGAGAGGTCCCATCATGGCCAGCTTTCAGAGCTACAAGCTCCTCGAGAACGGCCAAGACCCCGCCGACGACCTCGAAGACGACAGCGACAGCGATCCCAAATACAGCAAGTCAAGACGGACTTTCCTCGAGTCTGTGCAGTCGTTCAAGTCATTCCTGCAATATGTTAATGATAGGTTACCGGTCAGACTACCGCGATGTGGAGTCAGGCAATTCTGGTTCGGGTTTGCGGCGGTGGTGGCGGTGGTGATGATCGTTGCGACTGTTGGGAGTGCGCTGTTTGGGGTTGGGGAGGGAGAGGATGTTCTGCAGTATATTGATCCGCTTATTGGGACGGGACCGGGTGGTAGGTTTGGTGGATGGATTGCTGCAGGGTGCATGCTAAGGAGTTATAGGACATGTGTTTGCAGGAGCGACTCTTCCATTTGGTATGTCTGTGATCTTGTTTGATATCGAAGCTGTACGTTTGACAGATGTTCAGGCATGGCGAAGCCGGTAGCTGATGTCAAGAGTAACGAGAAAATGGGCGGCTTTGCGCACGACGACAGTGCGGTCAACGGTTTCTCAGCGCTGCATGACTCTGGAACCGGAGGAGTAAGTCCAAGCCATCGTGCTATCCTTCGGAGAGCGTTCATGCTAATAATCGGTCTTTCAGTCGGCGTCGATGGGAAACTTTCCGATCTTCGTTTATCCGTCATGCCCCAACCTCACTGAATGTCGACTTCAGAAGACGTATCGCGGCTCTCATTACAAAAGGGAGAGCGTATCTGCTACACCTGGTTACTTTTCCATTGAGCTTGAAAATGGCGTCAAATCCGAAATGGCAGCATCAGCGAAAGTGGCACTGTTCAAGTTCACTTTCGCCAACGGAACCGATACAAGCAACTTGACTATTCTGCAGGATGGCTCCGATCTGCCTGGTTCGGAAGGAAACAGAGCTCTCTTTGTCGATCCTGACAGGCAGAGATTCACCGCAGAAGGCCGATTCAATCCTAGCTTCGGCCAAGGCCACTATCGAGCATACACTTGCGTGGACATCAAAGGCGCCGAAATCCAAGACGTCGGTGGTTTCAATAACACGGTCCACCCTGGCCTGACATACATGAACGACACGAGTCTGTACTTCGGACCCAAGCAAGGAATCTATGCTCGCTTCACGAATGTCAAAAAAACAGACACGGTCTGGGTCAGATACGGACTGTCTTGGCTGAGCATCGAGCGAGCGTGCGAGAACGCTGAAAAGGAGGTCGGAGACTGGGACTTTGAGCGTTTACGAAAAGAGTCGAAGAAAGCGTGGAGGACGAAGCTTGCGCCGCTCAAGATTGACTCGAAGGGTGTTGACAAGAAGCATTTGCGTAATTACTGGAGTGGTGTCTACCGAGCATTCCTCAGCCCACAGGACTATACGGGAGAGAACCAGCTTTGGAATTCCACGGAGCCGTATTATGATAGCTGGTACTGCATCTGGGATACATTTCGAGGAGTGCATCCTTTCTACATGCTGGTCGATACCATCTCGCAGTCGAGGATGGTGCGGTCGTTGATCGACACGCAGAAGCATCTTGGTTGGCTTCCGGATGTAAGATCGACATTTGGGAGTCATCAGAACGATCGCTAACTTGCCATAGTGTCGAATGAGCTTCTGCAAAGGCTTGACTCAAGGCGGATCGAACGCCGATGTGGTCATCGTGGACAGCTTTGTGAAGGCACGACAACCCTAACCCTAACAGAGTGATCATGCATTGGCATAGCTGACATGTGACGGACAGAAACTCGAGGGCGTCAACTGGGACGACGCCTACGCGGCCATCGTCAAAGATGCAGAAGAGGAGCCTGCTAATTGGGATGTTGAAGGACGAGGCAGTCTCGAAAGCTGGAAGACAATCGGCTACGTTCCATTCAAAGAGCAATACGATCCTTTGCACGAGGGCTTACGGACACGATCGATCTCTCGGACAGTAGAGTATGCGTACGACGACTTTTGCATCGCCCAGATGGCCATTGCTACCGGCCGCACGGAAGACTACCAAAAGTACGCCAACCGAGCCAGCAACTGGAAGAACATTTACAATCCGGATCTCGAATCGATGAACTTCAAAGGCTTTCCCCAACCACGCTACCAGAACGGCACCTTCGGCTTTCAAAATGCCACGCTCTGCTCCGACCTGAACAATTTCCACGGCTGCTACCTCAACCCTACCGGCCACGAGACCTACGAAGGCAGTCCCTGGACCTACCTCTTCTTCGTCCCAGGCGACATGCAAGGCCTCATCACCCTCCTCGGCGGACGGGACGCCTTCCTCGCCCGCCTCGAGAAACTCCACGACAGCGGCGTCCTGTATATGGGCGACGAACAAGCGTTCCTCACTAGTTTCCTTTACCATTACGCTGCCCGCCCCGGTCTGTCAGCTAAACGCACGCACATGTACATTCCTGACATGTTCAACGACACCATCACCGGCATTCCCGGAAACGACGACAGCGGCGCTATGGGCACCTTTGTCTTCTTTAGCATGCTTGGCATTTTCCCTTCCGCGGGACAGAATGTATACTTTATCATCCCGCCCTACTTCCCGAGTGTGAGCATCAAGAACCCGCAGACGGGTAAGACGGCGACGATCAGGAACGTCAACTTCGATCCGACGTACGGGAAGATGTATGTGCAGTCGGCGAAGTTGAACGGGAGGACGTATACGAAGAATTGGATTGATCATGAGTTCTTTTTGAAGGGCGGGACGTTGGAATTGGTTCTGGGTGATGTTGAGAGCGAGTGGGGGACGAGGGAGGAGGATTGTCCGCCGAGCTTGTCAACGGGGTTGCATTTGCCTTAGTGGGTCTTGATAGATGTGAATGGCGATATCAAGAAATGGGTTCTGTGAAAGGTAGTATCGACTTCTGGCCATACAAGGAGGTCAAGCAACAGACGTAGCAACACTGCGCTACAAGCGATGCGTCGCAAAGCGCGTTTAGGTCGTCATAACTTGTTGGTTGGCTGCGAGTACTTCTCCGTAGGCCGTGACAAGTCGGCTGCTTCCTGTCGTTCGCTCCCAGACTGTGTGGACCTGCTCTTTGACTGATGAAAGTGCCAAAGTGGCGTGTGCCTTTCAATGAGTCGAGTTGAGCAACTATATCGGTGCTCATGCTGAGTAAACGACATTCAGAAGGAGTCAAAAGAGGACTGGCGACGTCCGGATCCCGCCACCGCTATGGACGCAATTTAGATGTTTCATTGCACTACCTGCCAGACCGGAGCTGGGTATGCTAAGTACGACGTCTTACTGGAGCCGTAGCAGGACGTGAGGAGTGTCTGAGACTGGTCAGAAAGAACTTGATTGCGTTTCTTCAACATGCTCCCAGACTTTGAGGTGTCGTGGCAGACCAGGTCTGTGGCCGTTCGGCTTCGAGAGGCTCTTGATTGGTACGGAGTGATTCTCAGGCAGATTGGTGACATTCAGACATGCATCAAAGGCCACGTCACGGGCTTGCACAAAGGCCGCTCTCCCTACAACTGCTCGCGAAGCTTGCGCAGATGCCACGATAGACGAGATCGCCGGGGATGTCTTGCCTCTGCCACAAGTCGATTGGCTTTACTGCAATCCATCATGTATTCGAAACTTGCCCGAAAGCCGCGCGATTCTATTGGTTCTTTCAGGAAGCCAGATTTACCAAAGTATCTTCGATCCCACGCATCGTGTTCCCCGGGTGTCTCGCCGAATGTGTCGAGGGCGTGCGGATCTGCTCCCAAGCTGAGAAGCACCCTCGTAGCCTCGACACTGCCGTGAACGCAGTGAAGTGGTGTCTTGCCATATTTACCTACAGCGTTGACATTCGCTCCATGCTTGATAAGTTTCTCGATCGCCTTTCCGTCATCCGGCTCTCGTTTGCTTGATCCTACCACGTAGTGGAGGGGGGTCATCATGTCCTTGTCTATGGCAGTAACGTCGGCGCCGTTGTCAATCAGCAGCGCGATAGTCTCGTAAGTGCCACTCTGCGCTGCATGGTGAAGTGGTGTCATCATCCTTCCGTCTCTTGCTGTAATGTCGGCTCCATTGTGGAGAAGCAAAGCTATGGATTCCCGCGCTGACTCTTGTGATACCTGATGAAGAGCTGTACGACCCTTCTTTCCTGGAGCATTGACATCAAAACCTCTCTCCAGCAGCAGCTTTGTAGCTTCGGGCAAGAGCCCGGGCCCTAAAGTGCAGGCGCAGTAGAGGACTGCTGCTGTGCCCATGGGTCCAGTCACGGCATGGAGATCAAGATCGCCACGGTTCAAGACCATGCAAAAGATGTCTTGTTTTCCGCCGCACATGTCGAGCAGCAGCAAGGCGACGTACAAAGCCGATTCTCCTTTGGGACCCGTCAAATTGACATTTGTTTTGGGGTTCATAAGTAGGGCTTTCGCAGCCACCGTCGAGCCAGTAAGAATCGCTGCCAGTAGCGGTGTGAGACCGGTCAAGCTGGAGTAAAGCGGGCTCATGCCAGGTGAATCACAAAGTGAGCGATTATTGACGTCCGTTCGCTCCATCAGCAGTCTCATGATGTCCTCGTCGCAGTTGTCGGACATTGTGGCAGCCACGTGAAGCGCCGGCGGGATCAAATCTGTTCCATTCAATGCCTCGTTATCCGTGACAAGCAGCATGAGCATTACCACCTTGTCGCCTTCCAGTACCGCCTGATGTAGGAGCGGTGGGGAGCAGATATCGTAAGAACCAACGGTTTGTTCTCCTCCTGAGAGGGGTAACGAGTCAGGCTTCCTGTCCCCGTGCACGTGTGGGTAATAAAGTGCTTGTGCAATATGACCATATGAGCCCTTCTCCAGCTTCCGCGGTTGATCCTGACACGATTTCTTACACGTTGCGCATATTGCATCGCTACCGAGCTTGAAAGTCAGTGCCCCCGTCTTGCTGCATCGTGCTGCGAGTAATTGCGTCGAGCGAACGGCGTCGACAGCGAAGTAGAATTCCCGCCACACATCAACAATGGCTTCCACTGTTGCTGGTGCCTGGGCTTCGATGGCGGTATCCAGCGCGGTTTTGATCTGGTGGAACCCTTGTGCGACAAACCAGGACACTGCCACTTCCCAAAGTTTGAACTTTACTGCCCACAGCAGATCGATGCCTGCCTGCTCGTGTAGTAGAGGATGCAGAATCATTGCAGTCGGTTCGCAACCCTGAGTAGCCAGTATATCGCTGATGGATATGCCCAAGACGGCCGCTAGCTGACAAGACCTTTTCCTTATCTCGTCGACTGCGGCTGGAGGTCGTATAGCAAATTCGTGCTGCAGAACTTTGTGTGCGAGTCGACCGAGACCCAATTGATAGTCTGCGTGAATCGGATCTGCAGGTGTCAATTTTGAGATCCCGAGAACGCCATACACCTTGTCTCTCGGATCCAAACATTTCAAGTGTCGCGCCTTCATGATCTGGTCGTAAAGCAAGCTATCGGCCGAAGTCTCAGTGACTTGTATCGACATTGCTTTGCCGGGACTTTTCATCAGCCTCTCGTACACGTAGTCGGTTTCTGCTCTTCGTTTGCACGGCGCAGTAAAGCGAAGGACGAATGATGTGAAGTCGCTCCATTTCGCAACTTTCCCTCCACACATGACATCGATCTTATTGTCCGCCAGGGCGAGTTCCTGGAGCACCCATAACCGAGTCCAATAGCGCCTCTCACATAATTGACGGATCGCGGGCCCTTCACGAGTGCGCAGCACCGCGGACTGGGCATTCTGAGACTGAGTCGGACATGCCATCCTCGCGAAAGCACACATTGCGAGGTCGCTCTCTTCGTATGCTGGTCCAAGCCATAGGATGACGAGAGTCGCCGAGCTATATATAGCAGCCATCAAGCCGACCTGTTGGCCGCGTTCCTCGAGATTGCTCTGGTCAACACAGACCGCATCGGTCCAGAAATACTGATTCGCGTAGCGAGGGAGCTGTCGCACTTGCAGGAGGAACCGCAAGAGATTCTTGGTAACGTGCAACCGGGCCGAGTCCAGGTGTACGAGAGCGCTGTAAACTTCGGCGCATTAGACAAAGATGTCTTACAGAGAACAACTCTGACTGGGCCAGCCGGGGTACCAGGAACAATTCTCAGTAGACGGAACTCTTTCTTCGCAAGGTCGAGGGTGCCGAAGATCGATTTCGTTGTGACAAGTGCAGTCAAGTCTGCCATTGTGCTGAGACAGTCGAGAGCCTTGCTATTTCATTTGCAATGCTTGATGTATAGGCGGTCAGCTTCCCGCTTGGTGTGATCGATCTCTGCGAGTTCTCATGCCATGCGCTCTGTGTTTCCAAAGCGCTTTGCTAGAATGCTTATGGCCAGCCTTGGCAGCTAGTTGCTGTATCAGTCTGCTCTCTGTAAGGGCAGATCTCGGCTTGGATGGGATTGTAGGTATTTGAGCGTCCGCGATGAAGACTTTGACGGCAGAGATACCGGTATGCGGCCACGCTTTGCGTCGACGAGACTGCTTGCGAAGGCGCAGCGTCCACGACTCTCGATCAACAACCGATGTGTACGCGCTGCGACAGAGGCTGTCTGGGCATGGTCACGCAGCGTCCGACAGGCTGCACTGGATTCGCCGATAAGCATATCCTGAAGACTAGCGGCCAGGACTGAGTTGTCGAACAAGTGGATTCATGCGGCCAGCCCAGCGACACGAAGGACGTGCGGGCTGTGCTCTCCTTGAACATCGCCACCACATGGTCGCGGAGAGCATCTGTGTCACGGGACTTCTCTGATGCGGATCCGACCGGTCAATCGGTAAGCAGCGCACGACTCACGTGTAGCGAGCTTCCTCCTCTGGCAATTCGCTGCCCGATGTACTGTAAGCACACGCGCGGCCTTCAAGTAGGAGGTAGTACCTCTGAAGGAAGCGGATCTGTCAGACTCTTGAGCTCCGATATTGACATGCCTCAACTGCGATCGTCATATCGCGTAGCCTTTATCGAGGTCCGTGATATCGGGTAGCAAGCAAGTTCAAGTGTAGAACACTGATCATGAAGTTCTCCGTAACGATTTGTTCAAAGTCGTCCCCGGGCTCAGCTCCGCATTAGGATCAAACTCTCGGAAACCGCAAAAGATCTCTCTGATGTACAACATCCAATGCGTCCCTCGGCGGCAGCGTTCGATCCTCTTTGGCAATGCCTATGTCCATCATGGCCTCAGAGCAGTATTCCAAGAGCGTCTCGCGCATTGCTTCGCCTTCGCAGGACGCCGCGACCATGTCCTGCAACAATACAACGAGCTCCTCTTTCGAGCTCTTCTCGACGACGAAACCAGAGCTACCATGAGCCTGCAAGCACGCTCTACGAGGATCTCTTCCGGCCTCAGAGCACGCCTTCATACCAGCCATTCGGCGAACCGCAACCACCGCCAATAACAAGCAAATCAACAGAATCGGCCTACCAAACCCGCAAAGCACCAACCAAAAATATAGCATCCTCCGCAACCCTTCCCTCGGACCTCCATCTTGAAGACACCAACGTTATATACACCCGCCTCCACTCTCTCGCCACCGATGGTCAATACGAACAAGTGCGGCAGATCGCCGAGTACCTCCTCCGCACACGACGCGAGCAGCCGAATCTGCAGCTTTACCGCGCTCTTATCTTGAGCAATATCGATAATCAACATGGCGCCGCCTGGCGAGTGAGCGAATATCTCGACGAGATGGCTGCGGAAGGTCTGCAAATGGACGTTGGAATCTGTCACGCAGTGTTGAAAGTGGTTGCCGTACATTTGGATCACTTGTTGAGAGAGGATGTGTTGGACTACATGTCGAAGAGATGGTACACCCTCACTGTAGACGGAGCGCATGATGTGGCGGCGGGATACTTTCGCGAAGGCAGATTTGAGCAAGCACTATTCCAAATGGGGAAGATGAGAAAGGATGGCATGCTAATAGACCGCTGGCTGTGGGACATGGCGCTCTTCACACTTTGTGATGCTGGCGAGATTGAGGAGGCGTACAGGACTGTGCGGACACGATGGGACTCTCCACATGAGACGACCATTGGAAGAGGGGTCTGGTGGTTCCTGCTGGACAAAGCGAGCGAAGCAAGGCATTACGACGGCACGAGTTTAGCATGGCAGGGCCAAGTGAAGCCAGGATATATGAACCCTTCCTCGGGAATGTGTCTGAATGTGTTGGCCACGGCAGCACACGCAGGAGATGCGTCGCTGGCGACAGAGGTCTTCTCGCACCTCAGTAAACGCGGCACCGCCTTCCAGCCGATTCACTACGAACTCCTCATCTCCGCCTACCTCGCCGCAGATCCGCCAGACGTGACCCGCGCCCTGAGCATCCTGACCATCATGCCGCTCGAGAAACTCGAACCTACCCGGGCGGAGACACGGTCGCTCTTCTTCCACCTCAAAGACAAACCTGCCCTCGTCGGGGAATTGTTCAACCACCTCCGAGCGCTACACGCACAGAATCGGAAGATTCCCATCGCGGTGCTGAATCTTTTGATCGAATGCTACGTTGAACAACGCAACCTGCCGGAAGCGTTGAAGATATACAAGGTCATCCACACGTTCGCGCCGATGGAACAAGGAGCGCAGAAGAGTTACGCCAACATCGAGACGTTCAACTTGTTGTTCCGGGCGTGTAGAACGAGCAGTCCGCCAGATGAGAAGCAGGCAAGCTTCCTCGTTTCGGAGCTACTCGCCCTGCGCATCGTCCCAACAACACTGACCTATGATCGCCTCATCCTCGTCTTCGTCGAAGCCGCCAAACACGCCTTGTCATCCGCGTCTTCCTCTTCCTTCTCGAGGCCTGCCGCAAACGATCAAGAAATCGACGCCGTCCGCGCCGCCAGCTCGGCGGACTACGACCGCGGTAAAGAACTCCTCGACTGGGCGTTCAGACATTTCATCGACATGCAACCTTTGAATTGGATGCCGCGGTTCGGAACGCTCGAATTACTGGCGGTGCAGTTGGCGAGGGTGGGAGACGAGAGGTGTTGGGATGTGTTGCAGTTGGCGGAAGATAAAGGGGAGGACGTGGAGGGGTGGAAGAAGAAGGGAAAATTGGCGAGGGAAAATGTCGAGAGGGAGTGGGAGAGGGCTACCGAGGGGCGAGAGGATGGACTGGTGGAGAGGGCCAGCGGATCGGCGCTGTGAGCTGTCAGTGAAAGTCTGCCGGCAGCAACGCATGAACGGAGGCTTCAGCAGGCCGGTCCTTTCGGAATCGTACGTTGCCCTTTCCGCAGGCTGGCATTGTTCCCGGCGGTGTTCGTGACAACAAAGCGACATCGGAGGTCGACATGCCCAATTATGATCTGCCGACGATTTGACTCATGTATCTGCGAACATCTAGAACAACCCTGCACCATCCACGTTGCATAAACGCGCTCATCCTTGCGGCAAGTTCAGCCCAGCGTGGCAGCGACACCGTGGCGCGCTGTTCCCAAGCTTATGCCAAGGCGAGCGCGGAACCAATTCGAAGGACCTGTGGGTCGGGGCACGGGTCGTTAGGCATGGGGCCGTGAGGATACGAGGTACAGTTCATGTTGCATGTTGCATGTGCCATATGTGAAAAATGCCATGTGGATAATGCCTGTCTGTGCATAGCCGCGCATCGGCGAGGATGTGATCTGAATGCAGGGCAGGGCGGCAAAGTGGCATGGGAGCTTGACCTCGGTTTGGACTCTCTTCGCTGGAGGTGTACCTCAAGGCGTGCATCATCTCCTCGTTCTGGCGAAGAACAACGCGGGATGACAGGAGCTGATTCCACGCGGACAGCTTGCCGTGGCTTCCCAGCAATCTCAGACCGACATTTCTGTTCGAACTTCGCACGACCTCTCTCGGGACACGTCGGCCATTCTCGGCCATCAATGCCCGCTCTCGTCGCGTTGAGCTGCGGTTCACCTTCCTCTTCGATCCAGTCCCACCATCCGTCGTCTAGACATGTCGTTGACTCGTTCCACATCTCCCGCGTGACTTGCCGGCCATAGCTCGATCAGATAAAATGTGCTTCGATTTTAATCAGATGCCCCACTTGGCGGCTCGCGAGAAATACCTATGTAACTCTGTTACTAAACTTTTCCCACGCAACTCATCATTCATTCCTCGGCTCTAGAATACCCCACTTTATCACACCATTTCTCGCATCCATCTGTTCCGATGATGAGCATGAGGTACTCACACATACGCAGCTGTGACGACGCGTCCAGCAGGGCCTTTCGAGCGAACGGAGCCCTCACCGCTTTCAATGGCCCGACGAGAATGCGTGGGCGGTGGGCTGATGCGGCTGACTTCTCTCGCTCGTCGGGCATCACTCGGCGCGGCATCCAATCGACCTTTCATTGCTCGCGTGCGAAATGCTCGTGCTGATACAGCCAAGAATGGTGGACGTCTGAGTACCGTTTGTGGTGCGGCTGGGCGGATCTCACAACGGAGGGATCCGGAAGAAGCTCTGCCCTCTTTCTTGACCACAATTCGGCGATCTTACGACTTTTGAGGTACCTTTCTTCAAGCATGGATGCGGCATGTCAGATGAGGCGTGAGCTCTCCCATGCCGGGTCCTTGCGATGCCGGACGACAAAGAGGTCTCTTGGTGCTGGCGATGTTCGAGAGCTCTCGGCAAAGAACAACCTTCGAGAGCTCGACCGACTTCGGACTGCGTGGTTTCGTCCTGATCCAGCGCTGTCGAGCGATAGCGCACATCGCGCGGGCGGCGTGGGCTGGCCGATGTGGAGCCAAAGAGTGGGTTTGGTAGCGAAACGAGACCTCTCGGACCCTGATGAGCAAACCTTTCGCAAAAGGAAAGAAAAAGCCACGTCCAGACAGACTTTGGGCCGTGCATCGCTAGCGTCTTGCCCACATTCACCTCTTATCAGATCTTTCCCTCTCCTCCCAGAGTTCTTATCAATCGTCGACCTCACCTGTTTTCCGACCCTTGTGTGTCTTCTGCAACACCCTTGTCCTGCGTTGTCTTCGTTCGATTCCTCCCTGGCTCCCGCAGACAAGGACTCGCCATGGCCTCTCAAGAACAGTACGGCCAGAAGGGAGCCGAGGCCGGTATCGCTGACTCGACGCACTCTTCGGATGCGAAGGGCAATGCTTCTCCTCGATATGATTCCGACAACGAAGTCATCCTCACTGGCAAGACCAGTCCTGGTGTGAGACGCATTCAACAAATCTCCAAGCATATCACGTTTACCGACCGGGTCTTCTTGTTCATCACCATCTTCGTGTTGGCGTATGTTTACACGCTTGACAACACGTTGAGATATACCTATCAGGTTCGTGCAAGTCTATATTCAAGAGGCATCTTCGACTGACAGTCCCATAGCCATATGCCACCGCAAGCTACGCACAGCACTCTTTGCTTGCAACTGTAGCAGTCGTGAGAGGTGTCGCTGCCGCTGCGGCTCAACCGACGGCTGCCAAGATTGCCGATGTCTTTGGTCGTGCTGAATTGCTGATCGTTACGGTCGTATTCTACCTCACCGGATCTCTCGTCGAGACCTTCTCCAATGGCGTGCACTCGTTTGCGGCCGGCGCGGTGCTCTTCCAGGTATGTAGCTCATCCATTACTGACACCGTGAACAATGTGCTAACAGTGCGACAGATCGGCTGGACTCTTGTCGTTCTCCTCATCGAGATCATCATCGCAGACATTACCTCCCTGCGAGCTCGTCTCTTCTTCTCTTACATCCCCAACATGCCATACCTGATCAACACATGGGTTGCGGGCAACATCGCCAATGCTGTGCTCGGCGTCACCTCCTGGAGATGGGGAATCGGCATGTTTGCCATTATCTTCCCGGTCGTCGTCGCACCCGTCTTCCTCTGCCTATGGCTCGCCCACCGCCGTGCGAAGCGCCACCAGGATCTCTCCGACTACCAGACTCCCTTCCAGATGCTCGGCCTGCCCAAGCTCTTGGTCTCGCTCTTCTGGCAACTCGACGTCATCTCGATCATCCTTGTCATGGCCGCGCTCGGTTGTCTCCTCGTTCCATTTACTCTTGCCGGAGACGGCGCCCAAGCATGGAGCGAACCCCACATCGTGGCTCCGATCGTCATCGGTTTCGTCCTATTTCCCATCTTCTTCTTCTGGCAGACCAAGGCTCCTCACCCAATGCTGCCGTACAAGCTTCTCCGCGATCGTGCCGTCTGGGGTCCCCTTCTCATGGGCCTGATGATCAACATGACTTGGTACATGCAGGGTGACTACCTCTACACCGTCACCGTCGTCGCCTTCGATCAGTCCATCCTCTCCGCGACCCGCATCACTGGCCTCTATACCTTCGTCTCCGTCCTCACCGGCATCATCGCGGGTCTGGTCGTCTTCTTCGTCCGACGACTCAAACCCTTCGTCTTCGCCGGCACAGTCCTCTACCTCGCCGCCTTCGGTCTGCTCATCCACTACCGCGGCGGCGCCTCTCCGGCCAACCTTTCCGGCCTGATCGGCGCCCAAGTCCTCCTCGGAATCGGAGGTGGTCTCTTCCCCTTCCCAGCTCAAGCCTCCATCCAAGCCGCCACCCAGCACGAACACGTCGCTATCGTCACCGCCCTCTACCTCGCCCTCTACAACGTCGGGTCTGCCTTCGGAGGCGCCATTAGCGGTGCCATCTGGCGTCAAACTTTGAAGGGCTCTTTGAACACGAACCTCGCGGCGGTCTCCACCAACGCGACGGAAATCGCCACGGCCATGTTCGCCAGCCCTTTCACCACTGTGTACGAATACCCCATTGGGACCGTCGAGCGCGAAGCCATCATTCTGTCGTACCGCCACTCGCAACGCCTGTTGACGATTACGGGCATCTGCCTGTGCGTCCCGCTTGTTTTCTTCGGTCTGTGCTTGAGGAACCCGAGATTGCCGGACACGCAGTCCATTGCGACGGCCGAGATGTCGAGCCAGGAGAACTTGGTCAGTGATGATCAGGGCAACATCTCGAGGGTGGAGAGTGCGCCTGTGCAGAGGAGTTTTGGGAAGAAGGTTGTGGACTTTTTGATCAAATAGATGTTGTTCGGAGTTGAAGTTATGTGAGAATGGAAAAAGTGGCATAGGTGTTGTCTAGTATGATTGACGAGTTGAGAAGAGTGTGTATATACCATACCTTACTGCCTCTCCTGTTTCTGTTCAGACTGGCTGAAAGGCTACAAGCAGCTGCTCAAGTCTATGCCGTCACAAGTATTCTGTTGACAAGAAGTGTTCTTTGAGTTGTATGCAGTGCGACAACAAGTGTGACCATCTCCGGAGAATCTGAGCGTCTCGCCCTGAGCACAAGGAGCTACACAGCTGCTGCTTGTCGTACGCAATGCCAGTGCCCGTCGCACATCTGCCCCCTCTGCCTTTGCTGAGTGCTCTGCAAGATTACCGGGTGCCTGTCATCGCCGGCCGGAGAGTGCGCTTGATCTGGAAGACTGCGAATGTCTGCTTCACCACAAAGATGCGGCGCCGACGAAGTTTGGTGGAACACACAAGATCCCTGGCAGGCCGTGGCCTCGTGAATCCTTTTTTACCCTAGACATTTTATAAGCGCTCGCATCTCCTCGGACGGATGGTCTCACGTGGAATAAGGCTTGGACGAGATCAGCATTACGACGAGCTCTGCAGTAACAGCAATTTCAACGATGGTGAGCACTGGGCTTTCGAATCGGAGGGTGAGTGGCACTGCGATCTTTCCGCAGGACCTCGAGCTCGAGATCCGGTGAATGGCGACCACTCCTTTTGCAAGCTCTGCTAATCTGCTTTGTCTTGCTTGCTTCCACGAGAGCCACGCAGCGACGGCTGTGACGTATGCTTTTCTTGATGTTCCTCGTCTTCCTGCTGCTCCGATCGCTTGTCTCGTCTGCTCGTCCAGAGAATGTACGCTATGAAGATCCCCGAGGGTATCAACAGTAAGATCGCCACGACGATGACCCACCAGAAGCGTGGGATGCCGCCGTTGATCTCGGCGATGTTCATGCCTAGCACGAAGAAGGGTAAGCCACGAGTCGTCCGAGAATCTAGGTGATATTGTGCTCACCGGAAATCCCAGTTGCCAGCGTCAGGGGCAAGTAAATGGCCGCCAGAAGTGTCAATTGAGTCGATCGCTCGCCATTCATCCTGCTAATGGCGGACCCTTTGACCATAATATCGGACAGCTCGAGGGATCTCTGCGCCAGATCGTTGGCAGCGGTCGTCTGCTTCGTGCTTTGTTGGGCCTGTTGGATTGAAATCTGCGCCACTACGAGCTGCGGGTATTCATTGAGTGGTGCCATAAGTTTGGCAGCTTGCGTATCCATCCACATAATATCGGACAGCTCGAGAGATCTCTGCGGCAGATCGTTGGCGGCAGCCGTCTGCTTCGTGCATTATTGGGCCTGTTCGATTGAAATGTGCGCCACTACGAGCTGCAGGTATTCAATGAGTGGTGCCATAAGTTTTGCAGCTTGCGTATCCATCCACGGGTGTTCGTCGGCAATGAGATGATGTGCATGTTTTATCGGTCCGAAAGGAGCTGGTGGTACCTCTGACTCTGATGTGTGCTCTTCTGTGAAGCAGTACAGCTCCTGAAAACCACGATCTGTCATCGATCGACTAGATCGAGACATGTCTGCGCGAAGTCGGGCTACCCGGGCTCGAAATGCTTTTATGCAGGCCAGAGCATCTACGCTTGACAGAGTGACAATCTCATAATCCAGTTTCTGAATTTGCTTCGCTAGCAGTGAGGTTCTCTCCATAAACGCGACGACTGCCACTAGCCAAGCCAGAGCGTAGGTGTCGAATACCGGTCCATGGAATGTCGGCAGGTTGAAGAGGCATCGCACTTTGAATTCATCATTGAACAGTCTTTCTACAATCTCTCAGAGGGATGACGGGGAGCCTGGAGGAGGCAGCGTTATTGGCCAGTCATCGCGGCTCAGCGGTGCAGGTATCGGGCTCATTGCTTCTGTGACCAGAACAAGGACTGCGAATCTCCTTCAGCTAGACTCCTTCATGGAAGCTCGCGAGACTTACAATTCGAAGAGTAATCTCAAGCAGCTCATGCGAAAACGAGCTTGGTCTTCTGCCGGAGCAGCACGTCTGAAGCTATACACTGTTTCTAACCAGAACTCCGCTTCTCCGTCATCGTCATCGCCCTTGACCGCGAAACCGTCGAGTACAGTCATCTTGTCCATGTTCTCCGCCTCCTGGAAAGTGTGTTGAATGATCGGTTCTGCGGCCACTCCACAATGGTCCGCAACTTCACACAAACTCTTCAGACTGCCGTCGTGGTTTGAAATGATAATCGCTCTGTATATGCGACTGCAGTCTTCCACCGTCAAATCATACGCATTATAGTGCTTCCGCCGCATGAAATCGCCCGTCGGTCCCCATACTGCGAACTCTTCTGTCGCGGGCACTTCGAAAAATGCATCCTCGCGATCTAGCCACTGCTCGTACTCCTCATTCTTAGAGCCCGGCGGGGCGAGTTTAGACGACCATGCGTCTGCCCCGTATAACGCATCATATTGCTTGGAAGCCTCCTTGAGCTCGTGCTTGAACGCCTTATTCCTCGCGATTCGCGCCCAAAAGATTGAGTTCGCAAATTCAATGATTCTTGTTCTGGACAGCTCGCAGACCAACCGCCGGCTGGGTCTGTGGTCGAGCATAAATTGCAATCCGCGCACCCCCGGGACTTGATTCGGGTTCGTGGCGGCGTACTGCAGTGACCGTGTGTCGCATTCCCTCAACACGTCTACGACATCCGCTTCGGACGCAACAGCAATCTCAGATGTTCCGGACCTTCCAGCTCCATCTAAGCTCGCCGCAAGTCCAGATGGTTCCACGCTGGGCGATACGGGCGTATGATCGGCCATGTTGACACGTCTGGGTGTGACTAATGCAGCCAGATTGGGCGGATCTCGACTCGAGGCTCCTTTGTTCTTTCCTTTGTTCTTTCGGTAGGCTTGGGTTATTCAGAGGCCGGTAGTGCGGCAGAGGGTGGGTGAAAGCCGCAGCGAAGTCCACTCCGAGTGCACCGGCACGAGCCCAAGGCTGAGTCGAGTTGAGTACTTCAGCCGCACATCCCCTCCTCGCGTATGCATCACGCCAGGCCATTCGAATGAGGCATGCATACGGCTCCGAAAGCCTCTAGTGGTAACAACAATGAATACAAACTTCTGACAAGGGTCTGTCGGTCACGATTGTTGCTACCTCCTTCTCAGTGCGCTCTTTCCCAAAGCTCGTACTCGATGGCAGGTGCGGATTCCGGCTTGCGAAGGGATCCACTGCTACAATACCGACTCCGAAGCAGAAAGGGCTGAACAGGAGATAGCGCGCAGCGCCTTACCCAATACGCCGGTCTGAACAGCGACATCGTCTTGCTATACGAACGCCATGGAACTCACCTCCAGGTAGGACGACGTCTGGCCGGCCGACGTAGTAGTGATCGCGCCAGTAATACAGCCATCGGTGCATCCTCACGTGTGAAATGTGACGGCCAGAAGGTGGGAGAGAAGAGACCTGACGGTCGATAAGCCTCAGCCCCAGCAAAAGAGTCCTGCACGGGCCCAAACGACTGGTATGTCTCGTGAAATGACAGTTGGACACATCGAAAGGCTCCGATGCGAGGTTCTGCTCGATATTTCTCTGCGATATGGTGGTGGAGAGCTTGCGCATATGCATACACCGAACGCCAACGCTAGCGAGAACCGTGATGGCAGAGCACCTGACCTCGAGCATCTATTTCGCAACCACCATCTCCCTCTGCGCCGGCTCCTGCACATATTCGTACTCGATATTCGTCTTCGGACCCTTGCCCTTCTTCGTCGGCTTCTTGCGTGGCTTCGGCGCCGCCGGAGCAGCAGGACGTTTCCGCTTGAGAGTGTCCAGCTTCTTCTTGAGCGCTGCCGTGTCGTCGTCTGCGTCTTCCTCGTCGTCGTCTCCGCTGCCATCTTCCTCTCCTTCTGCTGGCGAGTCGGCGTCTGAGTCGTCTCCCGCAGCCTGCTCGTCTCCGCTTTGTCCCCCTAGCCAGTCGTCAAAGTCCTCCATGTCGTCTTCATCGTCGGACTCTTCCACGTCGCTGACGTACTCCACATCGCCTTCCTCCTCCTCTGCTATGCCCCCCTCATTCTCATATTCATACTCCTCCTCAATCCCTTCATCCAAATCCTCATCCCGAATCCCCTCCGCACTCCTCTCCAACCCCCTCATAACCTTCTTCCACACCCCCTCCTCCACATTCAACGGCCGATCACCATACGCCCCACTCCTCAACCTCTCCACCAACTCCCTCTCAATCGCCCTCTCAATCTTCGCCGCCGCCTCCGCCTTCCTCTCACGTGTAGCCTCCCTCCTCCTGATCTTCGGCGCCTGCTTGCTCACCATCCGCTCTCCCAACCTCTCCTCCTCCTTCGCCAACTTCGCCGCCCGGACCCTCACCTGCGTCAACCGCGTCAACCGCTGCTTACACTTATGCACCAAAAACTTCGGCCAATAAATCAACCGCTCATCCACCTGTTCCAACGCCTTGGCATAATTCCCACTCAACCGGATCTTCTCCCACCATTTCGAGGGTAAATGCGCGCGTTCCACCGTTTTGATGTAGAGATACAGACGACCGGTGGCGGGGTCGGCGCGGATGGTGGCGTAGCGTGAATTGGCGAGGGGGCAGGATTGTCGGTTGCAGAGACCCGTGACGTTGTGTTCGTTGCGGCAGAAGGTTTGTTTGGTGGATTTTTGGTGGGATTGGTTGCCGGGGAGTTTGAGCTTGAAGGAGCAGAATTGGTTGTTGATGATGGACCAGACGATTTCGTCGGAGGCCATGGTGGGGGGGTGTGTGTGTGTGTGTCGTGGAGGACCCGGTGTGTGAGAGGGTGGTTCTGTGAAGTGAAGTGGTGAAAGAGCTTGTCCAAAAAGTTTCGAGGACCTCGCGAATTTCGGGTTACAGCCGGAATTCTGCCGGAAGATGGGCTAGCGTGAAATCGGACTCGGTTCACATGCTGGCGGTCGATGAGGAAGTGCACCTGTTCGACTTCTCACACCGTCGTTTCTCCATTGCCGCCGTGATCGCCTCAGTCCGATCATACATCGATAACACGACATCATCACCATCAGCCAAAAACACCAACAACGATCGTCGACACCCTCTCTCCTCTCGTGGCGGAAATCCCCAGCAATCATCATACTTGACTCCCCCCGCCCCATCCTCCTGCGGCCTCAGAAACCCCCACTTCCCAGCCCTCGCGAGAACCGAGTCAACAAACCGTAATGTCACCACGAAGAATGATCAACACATCCCTCCCGCCCCCACTCTAGCACCTCCAAAATGAAACCACGGAAAACCCTCCGACCACCCAAGGAAACCTCTCAAACACAACATTCAAACCGACCCCAGGGTCCTCGCCCTCATCTAATCCCACACCTGGCCTCAAATCCGAAACTCGGGGGGGGGGGGGGGGGGGGGGGGGGGGGGGGGGGGGGGGGGGGGGGGGGGGGGGGGGGGGGGGGGGGGGGGGGGGGGCGGGGGGGGGGGGGGGGGGGG
>JALRMM010000508.1:0-23769 GCA_026122155.1 Zymoseptoria crescenta
GTTAGATAGTAGTAGTAAGGTAGGTAGAGTATAAGGGCTAGCGGGAGGTATAGGAGCGACTAGGTATTTACTTATAGGCGACTAAGGGTGCGACTATTACGATTAGGCGTAAGTAAATTACATTAGAATAATACTACAACCTATACGAATCGTTTCTAGATATTAGATAGACGTTTAGACTAATATTCAGATTTTCGGATTTTAGCTAACCCTCTATTACCTGGTTCAGCTATTACGCTCTCAGACTATACAGGAATGTGCCCCCGAAGGGGATTAGCGCCGCCAAGTATAGTCTGTGCGGCTGAGACTACTGTTGAGCTGCTCATACGCAGAAGTTGCTGTTGAGCTGTCATAGGTGAGCCAAATCATCGGTACCATCATTGCAGCGATAAGTCAGGATTGCGCGCGCAGTTCGGAAAACTATTTTGTAGCTCACACAATGTTCTTCTGAAGCCAGCCTTCCCAGTCGTCCTTGCTGAAGCTGCTCTCAATGCCATTTTCCACGATTCCCTTGACGCATGTCAGTATTCAGTCCATTTGGTTGAAGGAAGGGAAGAGCGGAGGTTACGTTGAAGAGGACAGTCGGGGTGACGTGAACGCCTTGCAGACGAGCAGCCTACGACAAGTCAGCTCATTTTCATTACTCCTACGCGACGCGAATCTCACCTTGATCAACAACTTCAGATCATTAGTCACAGCGTTACCACCGTTGAGACCACCATTCTTGTCCGGCTTATCAGAGATCTCCAGCAGAGAATAGATCTTCTTATCATCGAGACCCACACCACCCGCCAGCTTCGCGAGTCTCTCGTAGGTCTTGTTGCGAGGCTCGTGAACGACATTCGCATCGAAGTACTCCGTCTGCTTGTCGAACAGCGCTTTGCTGAAGGCCCAGAACTTGTCCGGCTGGGTCTGCAGGACGGCTACTCCAGCTTCGTGGACCAGAGTCGACGACGGGTGCCAGGGCTGGATCACCTGTCTGAAGATGAGCTGCACTTTGCCCGGGTACTTCCTCTGGATGACGGGGTAGACGTTGTCGTAGACTGTGTCGAACATCTTCTTGCTGAACGGGCAGACATAGTCGAGGACTGAGATTTGATCAGCTCGTTGGCTTACGAGTAGAGGCATTGGCACGTACACAGCTCGAGCGTGTGGAGAGTTTCCGGGTTGGCTGCTGCTACGAGCTTTTGTCCGGCAAATTTGGGTGCGAGCGCCATGTTGTTGGATTGATTGTATGTGCAAGAAGAGTGTCGAGCGTGAGATACCTCAGTTCAACTATGTGTTCTCCAGGAGCTGATGATGTTTCGACGAGGCTCGATTTCATCATCGTCCGTCCCCGACCGTGAGCACAGTCCCACAGGTTTTTGCCGATCCCCCAGTCGAGTCGCGTCCTTGAACGACGCGACCTCATCTCACATCAATACTTTGTTTTCCTCAATTCTTCATCCATCATCAGGATGGTGATTCTTTGCGATGGGCATACAGGAGCTGCCGCAGAATACCGTTCGAGCGCTTGGCGCGAATCAAGCTCTGACAGATCCGGCATCACTGGTCAAGGAACTCATCGACAACGCCCTTGATGCGAATGCGAACTCGATATCGGTGGAGATCAGCAACAACACGCTCGATAGCATACAAGTCCGCGACAATGGCCACGGTATTGCGCCCGAAGACCGTGAGTTGGTGGCAAGGCGCTACTGCACAAGCAAGATTTCTCGCCACCAAGACCTCAAAGACATCGGCGGCTCTTCTCTCGGATTCCGTGGTGAAGCGCTGGCCAGTGCGGCGGAGCTGAGCGGTGGCCTGGTCATCACCACACGTGTGGAGGGTGAGCAAGTGTCGACAGCTCTCAGGATCAACCAGCAGGGTGAAGTGATTGGCCAGGATCGCGCGTCGTCATCCATTGGCACCACCGTCAAGATCACCGACTTCATAAAAGCGAATCCGGTGCGCAAGCAGGTCGCATTGAAGAACAGCGAGTCATGTCTCAAGAAAGTCAAGAGAATGCTACAGGCCTACGCGTTCGCACGGCCACACGTGCGGATTTCTCTCAAGGTGCTCAAGGCGAAGAACACCAAAGGCGACTTCGTATATGCACCGAAGCCAAATGGCACCGCGGAAGATGCAGCCTTCAAGATCGTGGGTGCCGCATGTTCATCACAATGTATGTGGTCCGTCCTCGAGGAGCGAGGCTTTACCTTGCAAGCTTTCCTACCCCGTCCAGATGCCGACATGAGCAAGGTCTGCAATACCGGCACATTTCTCTCCGTCGATGCAAGACCTGTCTCAACACTTAGAGGTCTCCTCAAGCAAATGATGAAGATCTATCGAGAGTCGTTGAAGACATTGCATCCCAATCATGGCGACATCAAGGAGCCCTTCTTGTTCCTCGAGATCAGCTGTCCGCAGGGAGCGTACGATGCTAATATTGAGCCCGCGAAAGATGACGTCCTGTTTGAAGACGCGGATGTGGTGCTGGAGATGGTCAAGCAGGTGTTCCGCACGGTGTATGAGCCTGCGCCGGTCGTCGCCGTTCCTGCTGATGAGCCTGTCCAAAGGCAGACCGAAGTTCCTCACCATATTGACGAGTTTGCCGACTTCGACATGACGTTTGATGACGACCTCTCAAGAGTGACTTCAGCGATTTCCTCACCAGCCAAGCAGTCCCGCAAGATGGGGACAAATGCCTCTCTGGACAACGTGAACGATGAGAAAGCAGGCAATGATGATATCGTGGAAGCTGCTGACGACCGACGAAACCTCAGATCGACCATGTATGGATGCGATGAAGAAGATGTCGACATGTACCATGAGCAGCCGACGGACAACAACAACGAATCTGATCTGGAGGAGCTCCGCCAAGCCAGACAAGACAAGACGCTCTCGAATCCGTGGACACTCGCAAAGATGAACACGTCGAATCGTCGTCCGGAACATGCTGCAGACATGGCTACACGCTCGACCGACTTGAGCTCTCCTACAAGGCGGGAACAGCCTAGTCATGCGGACTCAGCGATTGGCCTGCCGACCCCGAGAGCATCATCGCCGTCTCGGCCAACAGAGAGCTTCCACCCTTCAGATCACGTTCCTCAGATGCGGATAGGAAGGGACGGTCGACTGATCGATGACTCTGCCATCTTGCCACCGCCACAGAGGTACATGCCTACACCAACGACCACTCGCCTCAGTCGCGATGCAAGATCGCCCTTTCTTTCCGAAGACATGACACCATCAGTCTACGATCGCAGCTCGCAGCCCATCGGCGAAGGGACGGCAGCAGGCACTCCATTGGGCGCCATCCCAACAGTCGCAGCCAGAGCAAGTCGACCGCCTGCCAAGCGTCCACAGGCACGCGTGAACAAGCCCTTCGTTCCACCGACCAGAGAACAGCCGGAGCGAGAGAAAGTGTGGTTCGACAATGTGGAACCGAATCAGCGAAGCAGTGGAAGCAGTCGGGCTAGACAATCTCGTTTCCACCAGAGCACCGACAACTTGGTGACTCAAGGAGAAATTGGCGATTTGATCGAGGATGGTCGTGCAATGACGCCGCCACAGCGCAATCGCGACATCCGCGACTTTGTGGGCAGAGATCCGAGCATTGATCTGGGGCACTTCATCGAGCGTCGCAACTTTGGCCAAGCTGAGGCCGTCAACCGAGCATTTCCATCAGAAGACCGCGACGTGGAAGCACATCTCCAGCCACCGATCCGCCCCGGCTTCATCCCCGCAAGCGAGCTCAATATCTCAGACAACGAGCCCGTACTCCCCTCCAAACCAGACCAACACCTCCCAAAACGAAGAAGGACAGCCGACCGACCCGCCTTACAAGACCTCAGTCCCAACACCAACCCACCAACCACCACCACCGTGGACGACGAACCTCAGCAGCCCACAACCACAACCCGCGCCCCCTCCCGCCGTCGTAGCTCCATTCAGCGCAGAAAATCCAGTCGCCTCCCCCTAGAACGCACCCCAGCCGGGAAAAAAGTCCATGACCTCGCCACTACCATCACCACCGACATCTCCTCGCTCACACGTTTCGCCGCGCGACACACATTTCTCAGCTACGAGCAGTCAGCAGAGGACGGCGATAATGGCGCTGCCTTCAGGGGACTGGACTCGGACTTTGACGCTCTGGTAACGAGTTTGCATCGAGTCTTACTCACGGCGGGATCTGAAGGGGAAGGAGATGATACGGCTACTGTTCGCTGCGATGCTCTGCGTTCTGAGATACATATTGCGTACGCGCAGTACGAGGAACAGATGGCGGATCTGCCACCTTCGTCCCTGCCATCCGTTTAGCATTTCGTCTATTGCATTACATCAAAGCCGCTGGAACAGACAGCGCTGATGTTCAAAGATGATGCCCAAAGGCATCTGTGGAGAGTGCGAGTACAGACTTGCTATGCAGGACTAACAGAACATGTCAACAGCAAACGTATCATTACTCGAATCACGACGCCCGTAACGAAACGAGGCATGAAAGAGACGAGAACGCAGTACAAGACACATCGAATATCATCATAATAATTCATCCATGATCTATCTCTGTCGTGTTCCGCTGCCCAAGTATCCCCCGCCACCACCACCATCCTCCTCCTCCGTATCGTCTCCAGCATCAAACACATCCCTCTCCACCGCGTCCTCATCATCCGTAGACTGATCCCGATACCCCGACCCTGCCTCGAGATCATCCTCATACGTCTGATGCAGACTGATCTCGTCCTCCCTCCTCCGCGGCCTCTCCTCGTCCAAATCATCCACATACTCCCCCGCCACCCCCAGCGCACTCGTCCTCCTCCCACCTCCACCCGCCGCCGCCTCCTCCGCCTCCAACACCTTCGCCCTCGCCATCGTCCTCGCATAAATCACATACCCCGTCCCCACCCCGACAACCATCCCAATCGCAATACTAACATAACTCACCACCTTCGTCTTCCCATCCATCTTATCCCCCTCCTCCGCAATCGCCCCCAACCTGCCCCCAACGAACACATGCAACAACAACTTCGGACTCACCACCGCCGTCGCCAGCATGAAATTCCCCCACGTGACGCTGGGAATCGTGCTGATCGCCCCATTCGCCAGGCTATACGGCAACGGACACAGCCGTATCATGCACAGCAGTCCCAACCCATCCCGCTTCAACACGGCGCTCAACGCCGCGAACCGCGTGTCCCGCCCCGTCAATCGACTCACATAACTCTTCAACACCGTCCGACTCGCGACGAAACTCGCCGTGCTGCCCAGCACCGTCGCCGACGCCACGATGAACCACCCGTGCAGGCCGAACACGAAGCCCGCGATCGTGACGCAGGTGGAGTAGCCGATCATCGGGGGGAAGGAGACGAGGAAGGTCATGAGCCAGAGGATCAGCCATCCGCCGGGGAGATCGCGCCAGCGTTGCGCGGCGGGGGCGAGGGCGTGGAAGATGCGCTGGCTGAAGATCAGGGCGAGGAGGGAGAGGATGAAGGCGAGGGAGGCGAAGGCGGAGAGGGCGAGTCTTTGGGTCGGGGAGAGGGAGGTCCAGGCGAGGGTGAAGCGGGTTTGGAGTTTCTCGACGGTTTGGAGCCAGGTGGGGGGGCGGGCTCGTGTGCTTCGTAGGCTGCGGGCGTGGGAGCGGGAGCGGCGGGTCCAGAGGGGGGAGGAGGATCGGGGGCGTGACGAGGGCGGGGGGTGGTCATCGTCGGAGTCGTCGATTTGGGAGGCGAGGGCGCGGGCGGTGGAGGTGTAGTCGGGGCGTGACATGTTGGTGGAGGGATGTGGTGATAGCTAGGGAGCTGTTGTTCGGAGGTAGTTCTAGCTCGAGGCGGAGTGTATCGATGCCGTTTCCAAGCGAGGTATTCTAGGACTGTCGATGTCCTCTCGGACTATTCAATGCAATGGCCAGCGAAGCGGACATATCAGGCATCCGGAAGATAAGCAAAGAAACCGCATGCACAAGGTTGCTGACTCGATGAGACGCATTGCTTGGGGAGGATGATGTAAGGTCGGAAGCGTATTCGCCTCCATTCCGAGGACCTCCTTCAACTTCACTTGGATCTCCCTTTTATGACATCGAGAGAATGGACTTCTACAGATTCCTCTACTTGGACAAGGAGGCAAGCTACGGCAGAGTCACAGGCTATATACCCTTCGGGATGGTAGTCGAACAGCGACGCCTGCTCTACTTCTCGAGCATGCCAATGACAACAAGCTCGGCATAGCAGCTATTCTACCGACCTCGCAGCTCTCCAAAAAGAAATCCCAAGTCGAGAAGGACCAAGAAAAGAAACAATGCCCATCTCCGCCCTCGACTCCCTCCTCTTCCGCAACCTCTTCAGCACCCCCGCAATCCGCTCCATCTTCGACGACAAATCCTACCTCCACCACTGCGTCCTCGTCGAAGCCGCTCTCGCCAGGTCCCACGCCCAGCATGATGTCATCCCCAAACGTGCAGCCGAGCACATCACCTCCATCTGCGAGAGTGTGGAGCTAGACCACGACCGCCTGTCCTCCGAAACGGAAGTCGTGGGCTACCCCATCCTGCCACTGGTTCGGCACTTGGCCGCGATATGCGGGGAGGGCGAAGACGGAGCGGGACGATACGTGCCATTGGGGAGCGACGACGCAGGATGTCCAGGATACGGCGATGGTGTTGCAGATGAAAGCCGGGCTGGAATCGGTGCAGTCCCATCTCGTCACGCCGATCGAGACGCTGGGACGTCTCGCGGAGAAATATCGGGATCCGCCGATGGCGGCGAGGACGCATCTGCAGCATATGCGCTGCCCGTGACGTTTGGGTATAAGTGCGCGGTTTACTTGTCTTCGTTTCAGCGAGATCTTGATGTCTACTTGTTCAATTCGGTGGTGCGGCGGGAACGTTGGCGAGTCTCGGCGAGGGCGTCGAGGGAAAGGGTTGAGCTGTTAGGAAGTCACTGGCGGAGGAGTTGGGCTTGCACGATCCGGTGATTACATGGCATACTGCCCGCGACGACGTAGCGGAGATGGTCAGCTTGCTCGCGCTGGTGGGCGGCAGTCTGGGGACAGTGGCGATGGACGTCATGGTTATGAGTTCGAATGAGTTCGGAGAGGTCAGTGAGCCGTTTGTGCCGCTTCGAGGGGCGAGCAGCACGATGCCGTAGGAGAGGAATACGATTGGTAGTGAGGCTGTGTTAGCGGCGAGTAAGATTCTGAGGGGAAGACGTTGTGTGAGACGCTGTGTGGGAAGGAGGAGGTGATGGATGTGTTGACGAGGGAGAAGGTGAAGGAGCGGTGTGAGCCTGGGAATTATCTTGGAGCTTCGAGGGAGATGGTTGTCCCGGTGGCTCGCGGAATGCCATCCCAGTACCTTGCGACTGCAGAAGCTTCCTTGTATCGAGGCCACGTAACCCGGGCAGGGTGGGTAACCTCATGAGGAATCATAATAATAAACGAGCCACTCCCGAGTACTCCGGAGTTCTCTGCTTCCTCACACTCGACCTCTTTTTCTCCATCCGCATCACTGCGCATTCACCAGCCTCCAAAGGCGTCTCTACTATCCGCAATTATGTTTCAGCGCATTTCCCTCTTCGTGCTGCTCACTACCTACTTCGCGTCGGCGTCCGCTGCCACTCTCGAGCCACGTAGGGGACATCGCCCCGAGGGACAGGGCCACCACCATCAAGCTGGCTGCAACAAGAATGATCCGCGTGTCACTATAAATTGCTGCGACTGCAAGAGCTGTGCTTATGTGAATTATTTTTGTTATTCATGGTAAGTGTACCGAAGGGTAAAAGGGCACACAGCGTCGCAGGCACTCCTCCGCAGAGGAGGAGTCGTTGCTGCTGTCTTTTTGATCGATACATCTGACGATTCGCTGACCTTTTCCCTAGCCCTTCGGGTTCGGTGAGCCGCACACTCCGTCGTCTTTCATCCCGGAGCAAACGTATTGACGCATCTTCGTTCCTAGTGCGACTGCGCGGCGATACGCTGTTCGCCCGCACGGTCGAGCTGACGCTATAAGCTGTCGACAGAGTCGTTGCGGGTGAGGTTTGGGCACTCGTTTCTTTCACACCGAGCGAGGCTTCCGAAGATGCGCGAGAGAGAGAGCATGAGCGATGGGGCATACCACGAGTGGTGGTGAATGGGGAACAATGCGAGGGGATAGAGGCTAAGGGGCCGGGGAATGTACACTCAGCTTGGCGTCGTGTGGCACGAATATCAAGGACAATATGAGACCGGGCCACTGACGACCGTAACTGTGCCGGTAACCGCTTATTCCAACGCTGACAGGTGCAATGACCGGCATCGGCCCACGTTGGACAGCACATGGTCAGACTCACAGCAAGGGAGTAACTAGTGCTGCAGCATGGCAGTCATGGCTGGACCATTGCATTGTGTGACAGTTGCTACTGCAGGAACACCCGACCAGTGCGACATGATTCTTTCTCCTTTCCACCTGCACATGGAGAAGTTGGTTGCACGATGACACGGACCGCTAGCCATGATGCGTTCGGCGTTTGTTCGTCGAGGATTGTTATTCTCCAGCAGCGGCTCTTGTTGTTGCGGAAAAGTTGGTCGAGAACAGGGTTCATGGGCGTATGAGTTGGCTGTCAAAGAGCGAAGCATGAAGTCAGTGGAGAGCATGTTCAGCCCTTTCAAGACCCTTCTGACCGGTCTGTGTCAAGTGTGGTTCTCTTGTCGACGTGCGACGTTGTCCTTGCTCGAGGGGTCTTGTCCCGTCGCAAACATCAGTTTCACGGCATGCGAGCCGGACGTGGCTGTGAGGGTCCTCGATCGGGGCATACATGATACGCTGCATACGGGCTGACGGGAGGTTGGGAGATGCGAGGGGCCATGGTGCTGTATGTGTTGAAGGCCGTGAATGATGCACTGCATACGGTGTATACAGTGCTTTGGTCCGAAACCTCCTGCCCATATCAACAAGACTCACTACTACTTGATATGTTATATCATCCACGTCACGGCTATTGTTGTTCAAGCCGTTCAGAAGCCAAGACCTAATTTCGTGGCGGATCGACCCCAGCACGTTCATTGGCGGATTGGCGAGAGAGTTGACGCTAGCCTCGTGTCCACCGTTTGCACCACGAACTCCCCGGTCCGGTCGCCAGGGGAGAGAACAGAGTCGCATTCCTCTTCCACTCCACCGCCCACCTCACCGTCGTCGACACATCCCATCTCACCTCTCAGCACGGTCGAGCAGTCAACTCACCCACAGTCATTCGTTTACCATACACCATTCCTTCCTTGTCGACCACGACACGACGCGGATACGATTCACCCGGTTAGGAGGGACAATAATATCCCCGAGCCAATAGCATCGCCTCCACCCGTACGATTCTGCGGCTCGACCACGGAACCCAAAGGTAATAACCCAAACCTACACCGAATCTGCTATTGCATTGCTTCCCGTGCTTGGCGGCCGATCATGCGGGAGTGAGAGGGAGACGGAGGAACTGCTGCGGATACATACTACACATCCTTCACACCACGCCCCAAACATCACTTCACCGGACATCCGATTGCGACGACCTCATAACACACCACACCCGTCGCGCTCGCTGCGATGAGGTCTCCTCTATCGACACTGTTGGCCGTCGGCCCGGAACTGGCCACCTACATCCTCACAGCACCACTCCTCGATGCTCGCGGAGCGTACGCGGCATTCGCGCAGAACATCGCCTCATCATCGAATCTCGACCTCTCATCATTAGGCCGCGTGGCCATCGGCGGCGACTTCGACAGTATCTCATTGTATCAATATCAAGGCCAGAACGAGAACCTCTCCAACAATGGCAGCCAGTCACTCCTCACGCGATATCCCGATGGATCCTTTCGGTCGCTCGCCCTGGCCGATGCCGACGCGACCATTTCCGCCATGTGTCCGTTTGTCACCACGGATGGAGTGTTACAAGGCGTGGTAGTGGGAGGAAATTTCACGAGTCTGGGAGGTGTACAAGCCGCGTCGGTCGCGTTGTGGAATCCGTCGAGTGATGAGGTGGTCGCGTTGCCAGGGTTGTCAGGACCTGTCAATGCATTATACTGCGACGCAACATCGGGCACGGTATACGTGGGAGGAAATTTCATGGCTGGAAACTCGACAAACGCGATGGCGTGGACGACAGGCTGGGTGAACTTGCCGTTTGCTGGGTTTAATGGACCGGTGCAAACCATTGAGAAGAACGCTGCAGGCAACATCGTCTTTGGCGGTCAGTTCGATGGCCTGGGCAACACGACTTCGTCTACCGGATCGGATCAGGCGGATCGAAATCCACAGGCGATCAGCCTTGGTAGCGGCAGCATCACCGCGGCGGGCTCATCGAGTACTGCTGGGTTCAGCGACCCGAAGAACATCATCTGTCAGCGTGGATCCGACGACGCCGGCAACACCTGGCTATTGAACGACAACACTGGAGGCTACTGGGATATACAGTCCGGATTCGGATTCAACCCAACCAAGTTCAGCCTGTACAACACGAAGCGAGACGGTCGGGGCACCAAGACCTTTTATTTTGAAGAGATGAACAGTGGAGGTGTTCTCAATCTGACCTACACCAACTCGCTCTCCGGCGAGACAGAGTGGTGCGTGGAGCGATGCCCACTCCCGGAGAACAACAGCACCGCCCAGGACTTCACTTTCGTCAGGCCTGTTGGCATGAACCACTTCCGCATCTGGATCACCGAATGGTACGGCGCTGGTGCTGGTCTCAGCGGGATTGAGATGTTCTCCGATGACATGTTCAACTATGCTGTCAACTCGTTCAACGAGCCGCAATGCAGCATCACGGGCCAAGGCACTGGCTCAACTGCTACACCTGCCGATCGCTGGGTTCGAACACCCAACCAAGGCCTGACTGAGTCCGACTTCTTGAGCGCAACCTTGACCGAGGCTTCGCAAGTCTCGGACGACACTCGAGTGGTGTTTGCGCCAGTCCTTCGCGAGTCAGGCAACTACTCCGTCACAGTCTACACTCCTGGCTGTGTCTTGGACGGCACCTGCGCTACACGAGGACGCGTCAACATAACCGGTACCATGACCTCGAGCGAGACAATCTCGCAAGTCTTGTTTCAGACGAACAACTACGACAAATTTGACCAGATCTACTACGGCTACATCGATGCTGAGAGCAGGCCGATGGTCACGCTCACTCCAGTCGCTGGACAAAATGTGCCATTGACGGTCGTAGCCAACAGGGTACGCTTTGAATTGGTCACTTCAACTGGCGGACTCAACGGACTGTACGAGTACAACCCGAAAGTAGTCACTTCGGACTCATCGAACTTCTCCAGCTCAGCGATCAACGCTGCCGGGTCTGCACTCAACTCTCGAGCCACCATCAACAAGGTCATCCGAGGCAACGATGCACTCTTCGTTGGCGGATCCTTCTCCAGCGACAGCATCCATAACATCATGGCGATCAACGATGAAGCTTCGACTCTTGTCAAGGGTGGTCTGAACGGCGCTGTCCTGGACATGCACATGGAAGACCGAGATTTGTACATCGGTGGCACCTTTAACAACACCAAGGATAGTGCCACCGAGGGATTGAATCATATCGCGATGTTCTCGACCGCCAACAACGAGTGGTCTGCTCTGGGAGCTGGCGTCAACGGCGCTGTCTACAGCATCATTCCTCTCCAGCTCAACGTCACGACTGGCAACTTGCAAAGCGTCATCACCCTCACTGGCAACTTCACTTCAGTCAACTCTTTCGGAGACAACGCTGCTTTCGACGCTGCTGGCTTCACAGTCTGGGTTCCAAGCGAGAAGAACTGGCTGCACAACGTCCAGTTCGCCAATGTCGCGCTTGGAGGTGAACTCACCGCCTACTCCACCGTCCCAGGCATGTCGCCTGTCTACGGCGGTGTCATCACCTCGCAAGGCCTCGAGTACAGCAATGTGGTCGAGCTCGTCGGTGGCGACGAGCCCAAGCTGGAAGCGTTGGACGTTCAACTTCTCCGCGCATCTCGGTCTGAGCCGAGCACGGCCTCCACCAAGCACAAGCGTGCTCTGATCGGCGAAAATGCTGGCCAGAACTACGCCGGCGTTTACGATGGTCTCTTTTACAACAACGGCGGCCTCAACATCACCGTCCTGGGCGGCAGCTTTTCCGCTAGCACCGGCAATGGTCAGACTGCGGAAAACCTAGTCTTCATCAACAACACCGACTCCACTGCCAGGACTTCCGGTATCAGCGGACTATCCAGCGACTCAATCTTCGTCGCCATGGACACCTATGAGACCCAACTCTGGGCCGGTGGAGCCATCAACGGCACCGTCGGCGGTAATGAGGTCACCGGGCTCGTCGTCTATGACCTGGCATCGAACGACTTAGTCTCACCGCACCCACCCGCTCTGAACGGCGACAACGTCGTCGTCAACGCCATCTCCGCTCAGCCCTCCTCCACCAACGTCTACGTCGGCGGGCAGTTCTCCACCGCCGGTTCCCTCCAGTGCGTAGCGCTCTGCCAGTACGACACCAAACAACTTGCCTGGCAGACTCTCGGCACGGGCCTCCGCGGCACCGTCAACGACATGATGTGGGCGAGTAACACTCAGCTCATCATCGCGGGCAACCTCACGCTCTTCGGCAACGCCACCACCATGGCCACATACGACACCAAGAAACAGAGGTTCGAAGCTTACGACGGCGCTTCCACGCTTCCGGGCCCAATCGTCGCCCTGACAGCCGTCAGCAATTCATACGACGAATTCTGGGCCGCCGGCGTGTCGACCTCCGACAACTCCGCTTTCCTCTACAAGTACGCTGATGGAAAATGGACTCCAGCCACCGGTCTAGGTGCTGAATCGTCCATTCGCAAGCTGCAAATCATGCCTCTCTCCACCTCCCACGCCAACAGCGAACTCATGTCCTCCAACCAAGTCCTCCTCATCCTCGGCGCAGTGCAGCTCCCCTCCCTCGGCAACGCCAGCGCCGTCCTCTTCAACGGCACAGCCTATGAACCTTTCATCCTGACCTCCATGCAAGGCGGCGGTCAAGGATCCCTCTCTGCTCTCTTCGTCAGCAAGCCACAAAACCTCATGTCTGGTGGCGGTCACCACCTCGCACTCGGCCTCGTCGTCGTCATCGGCCTGGCGATCGCTTTGGGCATCATCTTCCTGATGGTCGTCGCTGGCATCCTCATGGAGAGACGGCGAAGAAAGAAGGAAGGCTACGTCCCCATGACGGTGGACAAGGGTGCGAATTTGGCGAGAGTGCCGCCGGAGAAGTTGTTCGGTCAGGGAGCTATGGAAGGAAAAGTCGGCGCGCCGCGGATATGAATCGGTTCACATTGACCGCGGTTGCGATCTGCTTTCTTCTTTTGCTGCTGCTTGCGCTGAGCGACTTGACGACGAGATGATACCCCCCATTGACGAATTTCCTTGGCTTGGTTTGGACGACATGGGTGCATTGGCTGGCTGGCTGCATGGATGGCTGCTGAGGAAAAGGTTCGGCGGCGACACGCCTCACCACACTACTTGTGTCTCTATCATTTTCCTTACTTTGTTTGCGCGCATTTTTGTTGTCACCCTTGGCTCGACTGGCCGCCCTTTTTGTTTTGAAAGTCTTAATGTGTATGACCACCGCGTGCTTCATTGCGCGATCAGGAGGGAGGAGGAGGAGGAGAGGGAGGCATGATGGAGAAAGAGGAATCCCAGCATCGAAGTCGGAAGGAGAGGAAAGGAGGTGAAGAGGCGCGGAGGAGGGAAGAGGAAGATATTGGGAGGAACTGGCCGAGTGAATCTCTGGCGCTAGGAGGGTTGTGTATTGGTACATAGAAAGAGAGAGTCCATCCCACTGCGGGATGGGGAAAATTGAAGGATTGTTGGTCATTCAACTGCTGCGTTAAGGATCTGGACGACATCGTGGATGCCAGTGTCTCCCTTTCCAACCGGGTTCGCAAACGAACCGAACTGCAGTGTCCGACCGTGAAGCGGGAAAGAATCGAAGATGTTCGATATCTCTCCATGAAGAGAACGGGTTCACGAAGAGACGCCTCACTGCGATGGACGTCTGTCATCTGACGAGTCGATGGCGGGGAACGAGATTTTCTTTTCCAGTTGATGCGATGGGAGAATGTGTCGGGAGATGGTCGAGAGAGGGAGGAGATGTGGATATGTACCATCCGAGCATCTCTTTTCACCGGCAGCGGGTTTGTGAAGGGTGAGGTTCAAGCAAATGCGAATCGAATCGAATCGTCAATGCATGCTTTCCGACAGGTTAACTTATTAGAACGTAGTAGGGTTACGCGTAACCCCAAGGACGCTGCTCGGGGTCCGACAACGTTCCTGGAGGTGATGGAGATGCCTCTCTATTGTTCTGCTTGCAATGGGCAGAGTCCCAACGCGATATAGACTGCTGTGCCCAGAGACGCGAGAGAGCTTCTTGCTGGACGTTGGTGTGTATATCCTTTGCCTTTGCGCCGTCGTAAGAAGTCTGGTCGTGTCGGTCCGTCGCTCTGGATGCTACGCTTTGGATGGGGGAGAACTGCTCAACTTCCCATTGGGTTTTCTGAGAGCCCGAGCAAGGCAGGCAGGAGATGTTGTTGGATATATCGGAGAGAGTGATGTGATGATGTGTTGTGGTGAGTGGTTTCCCCAGCCTCCGATCCGCAGCCCGTTGTCACAGCGAAGCGATCGAAGCCGTCTCTTCTCCAGCCAAGGCTACCTTGATCCCAAAGTCCCGTCAATGCCTTCCCTCCCTCGCTCCGAAGTCGCTTGCGATAAGTTCAACAACAGGAACTTCCAACGATCGGCCCTTTGCATCCACAGAAGGAATGCACTTCAGCCCCGCTTGCTTGCTGGGACGACGGTGCAAGTGCATGAACCGGATGAAATCTCTTCACTTCTCATCACTCTGCTCGCCTAGGAATATACCCGCGAGCATGGGTACGGTACCTCGTAGCTCGCACGCACAATTTTCGATCGTTCCAATGGCTGACGGGAATTTTGGTATGGGGTTTGGGGATCGGGTGAAGCTTCCCTGCCATGAGCTCGTACGTGCACGAGAAATGGCTGTCTGTCTTTCGCAACATGTTTGGAAGGGATCGAATCTGCCATGTCAAATGTGATGTGTTCTATAGCCTCGTGAAATGAGAACCACGACCAGATCGATCGCTCCGTTCGGTCGACTCGTAGAAAGCGTATTACGGAGTACTGCGGTATTCTATCTCGAAGATCAACCAGGAACTTAAGCTCTCTTCTCTTATCTAGGTTCCGTGCAGCGGATCGTGAATCAACTTTTTGACTCACAGACGAACAGCTTCACCTTTTTTCCCCACCACCCAACCATTTCTCTCGCCCATTGACACGCACTTCCTCCACCTCTCGCACGCATTCCTCCGACTCCTTCCTCCCCGGAGTGAGCTGTGTGACAACCCCGTCCCGGCCGTGAGCACTCGAGTGCCAGGCCCGAAGAAAGACAGCGAAAATGGCTCTCAGCCAGCGACTTGCTCGCCAGCTGAAGAACGACCTCCTTCGCAATGCCACTCGACAAGTCACCCCTCGAATCGCTCGTCGATCCTTTCTCTCGCAACCCACCGCTCGTTCCGCTCCCCAACCCAAGCTCGTCCACCGACAGCTCCGCCAATTCTCCCACACCTCTCTCCGCGCCGTGAGCCAAGCAGACGTCGCACCCAATGCCAAAGCATACCTCGAAAGCGGCGCCATTGCCGGCGGACAAAACCTCGTGGACGTCAAGAAAGTCCTGGTCATTGGCTCCGGTGGTCTCGCCATCGGTCAAGCCGGCGAATTCGACTACTCCGGATCCCAATGCCTCAAGGCATTGAAAGAGGCGGGCATCCAGTCGATTTTGATCAATCCCAACATTGCTACCATCCAGACCGCCCACGTGCTCGCGGATGAGATCTACTACCTCCCCGTCACTCCCGAATACGTCACCTATGTGATTGAGAAGGAGAGGCCGGATGGTATCTTCTTGTCGTTTGGTGGGCAGACGGCACTCAACTTGGGTGTCAAGATGGACGAGATGGGCATTTTCGAGCGGTACAACGTCAAGGTGTTGGGAACCAGCGTGCAGACGTTGAAGACGAGTGAGGACAGAGATCTGTTTGCGAAAGCATTGAAAGAGATCGATATTCCTATCGCGGAGTCGATTGCGGTGTCGACCATTGACGAGGCACTCCAAGCTGCTGATACTGTCGGATACCCCATCATCGTTCGTGCGGCGTACGCCCTTGGTGGTCTTGGATCTGGCTTCGCGGACAACGCTGAAGAGCTTCGCAACTTGGCTGCGCGATCGCTCACTCTCTCGCCTCAAATCTTGGTCGAGAAGTCGCTCAAGGGCTGGAAGGAAGCGGAGTACGAGGTCGTTCGTGACGCTTCGGACAACTGCATCACCGTCTGCAACATGGAAAACTTCGATCCACTGGGTGTCCACACCGGCGACAGCATTGTCGTGTCTCCCTCGCAAACCTTCAGCGATGAGGAATACCACATGCTCCGTTCCGCCTCGATTAAGATCGTTCGCCATCTCGGTGTCGTGGGAGAATGCAACGTCCAATACGCCCTGCAACCCGATGGTCTCGACTACCGTGTGATCGAAGTCAACGCTCGTCTGTCTCGCTCCTCCGCCCTCGCATCGAAAGCTACCGGTTACCCCTTGGCATACACCGCCGCGAAGATTGGTCTCGGACACACTCTGCCCGAGCTCCCCAACGCCGTCACCCGCACGACTACCGCCAACTTTGAGCCCTCATTGGATTACATCGTCACCAAGATCCCTCGCTGGGATCTGTCCAAGTTCCAAAACGTCGACCGTCACATTGGTTCTGCCATGAAGTCCGTCGGAGAAGTCATGGCCATCGGCCGCACGTTCGAGGAGTCCTTCCAGAAAGCCATCCGCCAAGTCGACCCGCGCTACCATGGCCTGCAGGGAGACAAATTCGAAGACCTCGATGATGTCCTCCGCAACCCCACCGATCGCCGATGGCTCGCTGTCGGACAGGCTATGCTCCACGAAGGCTACTCTGTTGACAAAGTGAATGAACTCTCCAAGATCGACAAGTGGTTCCTGTACAAGATCCAGAACATCGTCGACTGCACCCACGAATTGCAAGATATTGGCTCGCTCTTTGGCGTCAAGAAGGAGCTTATGCTCAATGCGAAGAAACTCGGATTCAGCGACATTCAAATCGCGAAAGCGGTGAACAGCACTGAGGATGAAGTCCGCGCGAGGAGAAAGAACTTCGGTATTCGACCATGGGTGAAGAAGATCGACACCCTCGCAGCGGAGTTCCCTGCTGATACCAACTACCTCTACACGACGTACAACGCTTCGAGCCATGATGTCAAGTTTGACGACCACGGTGTAATCGTGCTCGGATCTGGTGTATACCGTATTGGATCTTCGGTCGAGTTCGATTGGTGTGCTGTCAATGCGACTTTGTCGTTGAAGGAGCTGGGCAAGAAGACCGTTATGATCAATTATAACCCCGAGACGGTAAATGTCCAGCCATACGTGTGAGTTGGAAAACCCTGCTGACAATCATCCTAGTACTCCACCGACTTCGACGTTCCCGACCGCCTCTACTTTGAAGAGCTCAGCTACGAGCGTGTCATGGACATCTACGAATTGGAATCCTCTACCGGTGTCGTCGTTTCTGTCGGAGGTCAACTGCCCCAGAACATGGCTCTCAAGCTGCAAGAAACTGGCAAGGCCAAGGTGCTCGGAACAGACCCCAAGGACATCGACAAAGCCGAAGATCGTCACAAGTTCTCGCAGATCCTCGACTCCATCGGCGTTGATCAGCCCGCCTGGAAAGAACTCACTTCATACAAAGAAGCGCAAGACTTCGCCAATGAAGTGGAATACCCCGTCCTCGTTCGTCCCAGCTACGTGCTCTCCGGCGCCGCCATGACGGTCATCCGCTCCGAATCCGAACTCGAAGAGAAACTCCTCGCCGCCGCCAACGTCTCCCCGGATCACCCCGTCGTCATTACAAAGTTCATCGAAGGCGCTCTCGAAATCGACTGCGACGCTGTCGCCCACAACGGTAAACTCCTCGTCCATGCTGTCAGTGAACACGTCGAGAACGCAGGTGTCCACTCCGGTGATGCATCCCTCGTTCTCCCACCCGCCCATCTCCCCGCCCGCACCATTGAGCGCGTGAAGGAAATCGCCCAAAAGGTCGCCAAAGCGTGGTCCATCACCGGTCCCTTCAACATGCAAATCATCTCGGCTAAAAACCCCGAAGACCCCGCTGGTGAACCCCTCCTCAAAGTCATCGAGTGCAACCTCCGCGCCTCCCGCTCCTTTCCCTTCGTCTCCAAGGTCCTCGGCACCAACTTCATCGACGTCGCCACCCGCGCCCTCGTCGGCAAAGACGTGCCCGAACCCGTCGACCTCATGGCCGTTTCCCGCGACTACCTCGCCGTCAAAGTTCCCCAATTCTCCTGGACCCGTCTCGCCGGCGCAGACCCCTACCTCGGCGTGGAAATGGCGTCGACGGGAGAAATGGCCTGTTTCGGAACGAACCTCGTCGAAGCCTACTGGACCGCCATGCAGTCCACCATGAACTTCCGCCTCCCCCTTCCCGGTGAGGGCCTCCTCTTCGGCGGCGACACTTCGACACCTGATCTGGGCGCTATCGTCGACTACCTCAACCCGCTCGGATACAAGCTCTTTGCGGCGAACGAGGAAGTCAAGGCTCATCTCGAGTCGACGAGCAAGGACGGAAGCGTCAGCGTGCAAGTCATCGAGTTCCCGAAGGATGACAAGAGGGCGCTGAGGGAGGTGTTCGAGCAGTACGATATCAAGGGTGTGTTCAACCTGGCGAAACGTCGGGCGAGTTCGATGGTCGATGAGGACTATGTGATGAGGAGGAACGCGGTGGACTTTGGGGTGCCGTTGTTTATGGAGCCGAGGGTGAGTACAAGTCTTCCGTGGTGTGAGAGTGATGATTGCTGACGTTGTATCTTCGTGATAGACTGCTGTTCTGTTCGCTCAGTGCATGAGTGAGAAATTGCCCAAGGGGGAGGGCATCCCGAGTGAGGTGAGGAGGTGGAGTGACTTTATTGGTGGCAAGCCTTTGTAGAGGTATTGAGGCAGGGGGAATTGTGAAGAAAGGGAGGAGTGCGAGAACGGGTGAGGAAGGAGGAAGGTGTGTCTGTATAGAAAGATCGTGAGGGTATGGAATCGATGGAGGAGGGCGGGCAGGAGGAGGGTAGACGTGCGTGTTTGTCGGTGGGTGTATGCGTCTGTGTAAGTGAGCGGTTTTGGAGCGCTTCCTGCTTTACGGTGCGTGGGTTGGGAATGCAGATTGAGAATTGGAGTCTCGAGATCGTGTGTCTTCCATGTCGCAGCCGAAATTGTTGCGAATCAACTCTGTTGCGTGATGTTTTGCTGCTTGCGATGAATTGAGTGCACGCCGATCAATTTGATGTGAAGTCGAAATACCCTAGTCTAGCCAATCAGGTCGCCCTTTGTCCTCGAGATGGCGCCCTGATCCTCAGTTTCCGCCACTACGAGGTATTTAGCCATTTAGCTGTTCAGTAGTATTACTAAATATAGCTCAATCAACACTACCGCCGCCATACCGCCGCCATACCGTCGCTATGCCGTCGCTATGCCGTCGCCGTCGCTAAGCGTAATATTACGTCCTTACCGCCCTTATATATATAAATCCCTACTACTCTTGCCCTTACCCTTATGCGTATACACCCTAATCTCACCGTGATCTCGTACCCTTGCTCTTATCGTACCCTTACTCTTACGCGTATATACCCTAATCTTACTATAATCTTATACTACTACTATACTATACCTACGGCCGAATTACGACTATCTCTATAATAAAATCGAGCTCCTACTCCACGTCTTAGGCCTAAGCTATAGCGCTATAAGAGCATAGCTAAGAGACGACAAATAGGTTAACCTCTCGAGCTAGTTATTCGAGCGTTAGACCGCTACTTAAGGGATTATAATAAGGCTACGTAGGGATAATCTTAGTAACTATAATAAAGAGCGCCTATATACGAGGATTAAGGAGCTGTTCTAGGGTACGAATAAGAACGATAATATATACTACCGGATCCTAGAGATTAACGGCTTTAAACTCTTAAAGTAGTAGTTTATTAAGTTAACGAAGTCTATAGGGTTCTACCGAAGGATCCCTAAGAAGGATAGGCTACCGTACGACGAGATTATTAAGGGCATATTAATTAGCGTAATTTAGAGTAGAGCGCTAGAGGACTACGGATATTATAACCTTATAAGGAAGATGCGGAAGGAGTTTAGGCTTATCGGGAGGTTCTAATCCTAGCGCTCTTAGTACCAATCTTAGTACTAACCTCTATATATAGGGACCGGATCTTTAGCGTTGCCTACTACTTAAATCCTATACTATTTCAAGCACGCCGCATTAGTAAGCGAGTCCGTATGCGTTCTTATCTTCTAAAAGCTAAGGGTCCGGATTATATATAGTCGGTAGATGTATATTATAAGCTAGAGCTATTCGGTATCTAGTTCTATTACTACATTAATATATATTTACGTAGGATTATATAGGCCTACGTCGGTACTATAGCTAAGACGAAGTTCTTAGTATTCTATTAATATCTCGGTATAGTTAGTAAGCTCGGACGGATGCTATAGGTAAGGATCTTAGTGCATATCTTAGTACATTACCCTCGGTTTCTAACCTCTATATACATAGATTATACGCGCTAATTACGGCATTAAGACTCTAATAATAGTAGACGCCTATCTCTACTTCCGTAAGCATTAAGGGGGCTACTAACTACTCTTTAACAAGGGCTTCTAGTATATAACTAGTAAGGGCAACAACACGATTAAGCGTTTCTAGGGACTCGGTATAACGGTAGCGTTTAATAGGTAGCGTGACTTCTTTATCGAGATGCGTAATACTCGCTACTATAACGAGGATTTAAAGGCTAACTATATCGCCTTCCTCGCTATCTATATACCGATCCTTCGATATACTATCTAGAAGTTCGTTAAAACTTATAATTGCTACCGTATCTAGAAGTATACTAAGATCCCTAGCTATACTAATAGTATTCCGAATACGCTCTATAACTATCTAGAGTTAAAGGGAACCGAGCTATATAGCATCGCTTTTAATACCGCATATCCGGAGATATAAGAGATAATCGACCGGAAGAACAAGTTTAGTAAGTATACGATTAGCTAGGGATTTAGCTAAGATCTATACCGAGATTAGGCTATTAGGTTATACCGGCGGCAAGTGCTAATATATATATATAGACCTCGTTTCGTATCTTCCGGTAGCTACTATATATTAGGTTAGCTACGTACTTGCTTCCGCTAAACTCCCTACTAAGATAACTAGCGAGGAGTCTATCGCTACTAGTAATAAGCTCTATATTATTATATACCTTTACCTCCGTACTATAGCTACTATGCACTTAGCTACTAGTAGTATATTAGTAGAGTTTAAGACGTCGGCGTAGGGTGTAGGCCTATAGCTAAGGGATCGTATAAGGTAGGTATTCGTAGAGAACGGCTTCCCTCTTTAATTAAGATAATAGCTAGGATTACGGTAAGATCGATAGCGTATAGTAGATAGCCTCCTTAATAAAAACTCTACTTGTTCCCCGTCCTCTACCTTTTCCCTACCCTCTACTCCCTCTACTTCCTTAATATATATTTATATATACCGATTAGTCCTTAATTAGTCCTTAATTATGCCTATATTTACTAAGTTCTATATAGAGGATAGAACTCCTTACGTTAGACTTACTAAGCACTATAGCAACTACGGCTACGATCTACTAAGTACCGAGATACGTACTAAGATTACTACTATCGCCTCTACCGCCCTAGTAAGCAACCCTAGCACCGGCGTATATAAAGGATATAGCGTTATTTAGTCCGGTCGTACTAATCTAGTTCGATAGAGCACTTCTAAGAAGCATACTCGCCCTACTAATGCTAGTAGCCGTAATCTATTAGTCGCCTACGCTACTTAAGCTACTACTACTGCTAATGCTATATTAACGGTACCCTATTTAAGTAAAGGCGGTCTATTATTATCGCCTCTAGCTAAGTCCAAACGTAGTAGACCGTAGGTCGAGACTCTATAGGAGGTTAGCATTATATATACGATATATACCGTTAAGGTAACTACTAGTAATACGGTGCCGGAGTATAGCGAATAGACTAATCCCTTCGAGTAGACTAGCTAAGGCGTCGTGGACGAGATAAGCGCTACTCTTAGTGCTATCTTAAAGAAAGAGCGTCGATCCTAGCTACTTAAATACCTCCTCGGTAAGAGCTACTACGCTTAAAACCGCGTACGCCGGCGTCTATATAACGACTACTTCCTATCTATTACGTATAACGACCTCTATTAACCCGTTAAACCTAGCTATACGAGCACTATATCCACGGATATTATCCGGATATTAGGCCCTTTTATTACTAATAACACGATTAAGCTCGTTAAGGCGACTATATACGTTACTCTACTCGTTAATACGGATAACCGCTATAACCGCTAAGGGGAATATGTCTATATATAAAAGGAAGATCTAGCGTTACGCACTACTAAGGCTCGCTATATATACCTACTAGGCTAACGTATATACGAGGATAGTAGAGTAGAGAAACCGGATAGTTTATTTACGCCGTTATCTACTAAGCCGAAGGATATAGACGAATTTATTAAGGATCTCGCTACTACTACTAACGAGAGCGCTACTCTTAGCTCTAATCTTACTACTAGTAAGGGTAAGGGTAAGGTGTTACGGGACGCCGGGCTTAGTGCCCCCGGGTAGTATATACCTTTAGTAATAAGTAGATAGATAGAGAACTAGCTTTCCTATACACTTAATTCCGGTTTACACGTTCCCTTGTTAATTAGTAGCTAAGAAAGCATAATCCGACTTATAGTCGAAAGATCTAACCGAGGACATACGATCCTATAATAGTAACACGCCCTCCGTACCCCGGTCGTAAGCCGCGCTTACGCTTACGCCGAGTCCGCTTACCCTACGACGATAGTAACCTTCTATACGGTCTATAGTACGGAAAGAGAAGGAGGACAAGAACTGCCCTCCCCTAATTATTAGCGCTTCCGCACCGCGAACACCCTCTCCGAGCGTCTATCGCCGTAAGTTTAGCTAGCCTAAGACCCTCGGTAGAGCCTCCTTCCTTCCCTTTATAGTTACTAGCCGGGAGAACGCCTACTAGCTCGTTCGATATAGCTACCCTAGATTAGTAACTGCTATAGGAAACTGTATATCTAGGATATAGCTTCCGTTACTTCGTCGGAGAACCTAACTACTCGAAGGTAGTTGTAAAAAAGTTCCTATAACTTCTAGCTCTCGCACGGGAAGTTATATAGAGGACGCTAGTACTAAGGACGTACTACCTAGAAGAGACCTTATAGCCTAACAATACCGTGTCCCTCGGCTTCCCGAACGACTAGATTATCGATAAGAGTCTCGTTACCTAGGAAGCGAAAGCCTTCCTAGCTACCCTTAGATAGGCTAACGTTATAGTATAGCTAGGCTCCTAGAGTCCGTCGAGTAATACTATAGCCGAGGTAACGCTTTACTAGCCTCCGTAGACCGCCCTTACCGGTATTCTAGAAGCCGACTTCGGTCTGCGCCTACGAGCGAGACTAATAACGATCGTAGAACGTAGAGCCCGAGTAGGTCTATCGAGATAGCCGCGCCCTACAATTAGAGCGGTTACTCTACCCTAACCGCCGCGTAAGCCGACGCTACTCCGCGTACCGTCTACGTATCGCCGAACGTAGAGTAAACCGTTCTAGTAGCTA
>JALRMM010000509.1:0-23674 GCA_026122155.1 Zymoseptoria crescenta
CTTATAGACGACCGGCGGCTTTGCTCTATTCTTTAACGCCTTCTTGCCTTTCTTCGCACGGACATCTTACTTATATCGGGGGAAGGTCTCCGGCACGCTGGATATTGTTAGCTGTAAGGTTAAGGATAAGGTTAGGAATAACGTTACAATCTAGCTATAGCACCCTAAGCCGCTACGATCGCCTATGCAGATTTAAGGCCTTTGCCGCTAGTAGTTTTCCTAGGGGCCCTAATAAGGTTAGCAATAATGTCAGGCGTAAGAACATAGGTAACATACTTATCCTCGGTTTCCTCGTCGATATCGATAATAGTCGGCGCCGACTTCGCGTTAATGTCCTTCTTCGATTTCTTAGAGGGGGGAGCGCTATAGAGGTTAGCCGTAAGGTTAGGCATAATATTAGGGAAACATACTTCTTAGCCGTCCGCTTCTTCGATTTCTTAGCGGAGGATAGACTAGAGAGGTTAGCGGTAAGGTTAGACGTAATATTAGGGAAGCATACGTCTTAGCGGCTAGGTTACTAGCCTGTCCGCCCTTCTCGTTCGTCGTAGTTAGGATTACGCGGTAGGCAGCTATAATGTATTAGTTATAAGGTTAGCTATAGGATTAGTAGTAACGTTACCCTCGGTCTTAGTAATAGTATTATTGTCGAATTCTCTATCTCCGCCCTTCTTATATACTCCGTCGCGGCCTTCGCCTTGTCTAGTAACTCGAATACGATACTATAAGGTTAGCTACGACATTAGGGACAATATTAGGCCCTACTTACTACACTCCGCACGTGCTACTTTATGTTAATGTAAGAAGTAGCCCGGTGCTGCATAATAGGTTAGCTATAAGGTTAGTCGTAGTATTATACGTAAGCTTACGTTATATAGCCTAGCCTTGTCCTAATTGTTAAAGCTATATCTCGGAATAGACACTTCTCTATTAGAATCCTCCGAGCCGTTAGATTCGGCGCCTATAATGTAGTTAGCCGTAAGGTTAGGTGCGACGTTAGTTATAATATACCTATCGTTGCCTTATTTATTAGAGGTGCCGGAGTCGGGATAGCTTCGTCCTTTAAGGTTAATACGAAGGTTCCCTTAGTATATCTACATGCGGTTAGCTATAAGATTAGCTATAACATTAGGGAATCTATACTTCTATCCCTCCGGCATTAGGCAGATCGACTAGCCTTTAGGAATTACGACGTGCTTATAGTCGTCCTATAAGCTATAAGGTTAGTAGTAAGGTTACATATAAGGCTAGGGATAACAACAAACTACATCGAAAGCCTTGCCCCTTATCCGTATTCCGTCTCCCTAAGCCTTAACTATTCTCTTATAGTATTTCTACATAAGGTTAACGATAAGCTTACGCATAATGTCTAGGTTAACCTTACGCTAGCCGCTAGTTTTCTAGTCTGCTCGAGTACTCTGTTATCCTTTATCTTAAGGTTCGTATGTAGCGGTTAGCCGAAAGGTAAGTAGTAAGGTTAGGGATATCTTGAATTTGTGCTTACGTAATCGTAGAGGCTGTAAAGGGTAAGCTATAATAAGGTTAGCGGTAATATTAGGGATAACTTACCTAGGTAGTTATAAGTAAGGTTATAATAAGCGAGTAGAAGCAAGGAAGGAAGAAGGAAGGGGAGAAAATTTCGATTTCGCGCTAGTAGCTTAGCGTCCCTTAAACTTCGCGCGCAGTCTAACATATGCGCCTAGGCGTCTGCGCTATAACATTATACATAACATCCCTCGGCTATTCCCGCAATTTTCGGCTTACAGTTCCGCTTTTGGCATATAAGCCGAGCTCTAGCGTTGTGAGCTCAGGTTTTAGCGTTGTGAGGTCAGCTACACCCACAGTTAGAACTAGAGTTTCCCGGGTCTCGCTTTGAGAGATTTGGTCATCTTGCATGAAAACAACGACCAACCTCGGGCGACGACCATGCGGCTTGGCAAACACGCATTTCTACCAGGATTATTCACGACTTCACTCCCATGTCTTGCCGATGGAGACCATCCGCCAGTCTCAAGGACAATGATCTCTTTCACCGCACGACGGATATTCGCCGGAGCTCTCGGCCACGGTCCGCTCACTCCATCAACTAGCAGTGAGCTGATGCGAGTGCGACTTTTGCGTTCAATACACTAGCTACAAGTCCTCATATCGATGAGATTGGAAACGGAGTCGTTCTCGCTCGCCCTACTATTCGGGAGGCGGGAGGCTGCGTAGTACTCCTGACGCTCAACACAGCTGCAAATTCGTGGCGCACGGCGGTGCGTATTTGCTTCTCGGTGCTTGAAACTAGCACTGCATCGGGTCTCTTACTCCTACAGCTGGTCTATCGTGCGCGTTCGACTGCGAGAAGGCTCCGGGTTTTGAGGTGGTAGATGGCGTCTGAGCGGTGAAGCCGCAACCCAAATTGGCAGCGACTTCGAGAAAGATTGGCTTCGGCGACTTTACTCCTCCCTCCTATCGTGGCCACGAAGCGACGCAAGCCAATCTCCTCTGATGGGATTCATGCGTTGAGCGGACGTGGTCGACATCGGCGCGAATCCCGTGTTCGATCTGCCTCCTCGGTATCATTTTGATGCTTCGAGGTGGCCACAGCAATGACGCTCCGTTCCTCGGGGCCTCGGAGCACAGAGCAAGACTCTCCTCGCAGACCCTCACCTGTGAGTGCTCATGCTGGAGGCAAGGAGACCGAATCTCGTCCATTGCCTTGAAGGGGCCTAGCGTGTCAACGATCAGCGTCTAGACCACTCCACTCCTCCCTTCTCCCTCAAAGGGTCCGCAACGAGTGACAGTGTCGATCGGCCACGTTTCTGCTGCATCTTCTGGGCTGTCCTGCGGCTTCGGGGCCAACGCAAGACCAACTCCACGGTCCAGGCTGCAGGAGGTATGTCTCGAGAACAATGGGCGATGCAGACATAGCATGATGCCAAGTAGCTTGGCTCGCTGATCTATGGAAGTTCTAGCCTGTGTTCGCGATCTTTGAGCCGCCTCCAAGCCACGAAATTCTACAAGACCTTCAGCTTCGGTCACTCCGACGCCTTTTGCATGCCGCATCAAGCCACCTCGCTTGAGGACAGAGGGCCATGTCGCGCCGTCACTTCGCCAAGCACAGCCTCGAGATCCGCGCCCGCATCTGTACCCGATAAGCCGGACTCAAGAAAAGGACGCCAAAGCTATGGTCGTGTCGATCATCCACCATCCTGCTCTGCAGTCGCCAATCATTTTCTTCTAAAAGTTCATTTCTTACCCGGGAGCTGAATGGACCGCACGTGGTCTGTTCATCCGTTCCCACATCAGCCCACACCATGTATATACTGTATCGAGGCTGATAGGAGGTAGATCTTGGAAGTCTCGCCACCAAACCCATGTCGACATATATGTGCTCGAGCCAGCGTCGGTCTGTAACTTCAATTCCCTTCAACCCCCTCATACCGTCGCCAAAATGAAGACGTTCTCTCTCCTTTTCATATTGGCCACACTGAGCAATGCTGCGCCTCAAGACCTCCCTTCAGATCTCCTACCACGGCAGCTTCCAAGCTCGAGGCGATACTTTCCCAGACCTTTCCCTCCACCGACCAACCAACCTGCGCCCAGCCCTTTCACCATCCAATCCGGATCGCCTGTGTATCCTGTATTGAGAACGACGCCGCAGCTCCTCGGACTGGTCAGTGATCCAGTCTACAACCGCGACTCTTGTGGCACCACTCGTCTCGCAAACCGAACGCTGTGGGCCTGTCGAGACACACAATTCGTCAGCAACGGCAATATCAGCCCATACATCATTACTAGCAGTGCAAGCTGGACCAATTCCACCGCCAATGGAGTTCCTTCGTTGATTTCCGTGAAGTCGACCGATGACAAGCTTAGGACGACGGTGATGAAACAGTACGGAACGAACAGCCAGAGTCAATCGTTCTATCCCGTCAACGCGGCAAAGTTCTGCTCTGCGCCCGCCGGAGGCTGCAGCGATGGATCGAGATACGCTCTCTGGCCTGATAGCCCTCCCATGCGAACAGCTTTCAAGTACGCGGTCTTTATGCTTCGCTGCGTTCATTGCTGACCGTAATATCAATTAGTACTGCATACACCTGGATCCGTCAGACCCGCATTACCAACAACTTCGAGCTCTACGACGCCAACCCAGCCACCATCCTTTACAAAGTTACCTCTCCAAGCAGCAGCGCGAAAAACACCGTCCTCCCGACCGTAACAGTCGTTAACGAGACCTTTTGGGCCCGCAACGAGATCGCCTATAGTGTTTACGGTAACGTCGTCCGCAACGGCGTCGCCTACCTCTACGGACAAGCGAATGGCACAATCTCATTAGCTAAGGTGCCTGCCAATCAAGGTACATGTCCTTCCTGATCCGCACTGTTTCGGCACCACTAACATTTTTGTCTGTAGTCGAGAACAGGTCCGCCTACCGCTACTACGTGAACGGCGACTGGGTGACCACTCCGCCCAAGATCGGAGCCGACGGTATCCGCATCGAAAACGTCAGCGAGGGCGGTCAGGGAACTTACTACTGGTCCCAAGCCTGGAACTCCTACGTCTGGATCGGTAGCTCCCAGTATCCCGGGGCGGCGATGTTCATCACCACAGCACCAGATCCCGCAGGTCCGTGGATCAAGCCGATCCAGTTCTACTCGGGGCCGGGTGGAAACTTTACCTTTCCCGCGTATTCGATCCAGGCGCACCCGGCGATGATGGAATTCAACCCGGCGCTGAACTCGATGTTCATCACGTACACGAAGGTCGATACGAACGCCAAAGGAGACGGGGTGTATACGCATCCGCTTATATATGCGCAGTTCCAATAGCGAGCGCTCCTGTCTAGCGTCGAACAGGTTATGGCGCTTCAATTCATCGATGGGCGTTTGAGCACTTGACACGGCACATGAATCTCTGTATCCGTTCCTACTACAGACCCTCGAAGTAGTGGAAAACGGTCTATCTGATCTCCCACTTCCTGAGTTCCAATTGCAATGGCTGAGAGTAATCTGTCGCGCTCCGCGTGGCCTCCTCCGCAGCGGCGGGCAAAGCTTGAGACCCATGCATCAAGGCGTTTACTGACAACGAGAGCAACTTTCACCGGTTGAATCAGATAGAGCATGCTCCCAAGATACCTCGTTTCCGGAAATGGGAACATCTCGGCGACTGCCTCAGGCCAACTTTATTCGGCGGAGAGAAATTGCTGGAGTTTCTGAGTTCTGACATGCTTCACAACCTTCAAGTACAACAAAATCTCGACCTTCTACGCCACGATCAAGTAGAGCGAGGATAAAACGGTGCGGATTGTAAACATTGATTGATCCGATCATGCTGCATGAACTACTCCGCCGCCATTTCACCCACACAAGCCCGAGATCGCCATGCCATCGCCACTGCACTACCACCCCCAAGAACACCTTGCCAGCGGAAGGGACTTTGCCGTGACTCCTCGCAATTCGAGAGCTCACGTTTTCGCCTGAGTACCGGCGTTGAGTCGGGGGGCGGTCACTCGGTCGCGTTGCATGTGTGCAATCCGGGAGGAAACTTGGCTCTGCGACAGCAAGGTCGCAGGTTCGTAGCCGGCACCACGTACAGGTGTTCCTCATCGCCAGCCGCCTAGTTTGTTAGCGATCAACCATGGGTTCGGGGAGACTCACCTGCTTTGGTCGTTCTCGTCGTGCTCGTCCATTCGTGGTAAACTCGTTCGTCGGTTGAGGTGGATTGCCCTGCCCGGTGTTGTCCCAAGTGGTCTGCCGTACCAGTTGCCCTGATCGTCTGCCCTGCCTGGTCTTCTGTCCTGGTGGTCTGCCCTGCCTCGCCCTTCGTCCTCGTCTCCCGCCTTCCACTCTCCGTTTGTGTTGAAACCGCTCGAAGCGTCTGTTGACCTCAATCCTTCCGAAAAAGAACCCCAAAGAAGGCCGGCGATTTCCGCATGCGATTGTTCGAGCTGGTTAGTGTCTGTCCGTCGGCCTTCGAAGCCAATTTCAATCCACTCTCCATCGCATAACGCCAGGCCTGGTCACTAATGGACCGTATACCCGAATATCTCATTCTTTTGCCACCGAGATTTTGGACCGCGAAAGTACGCAGCCACTGCCTGATTTTTTCGATTTTTTTTGGTGCCCAAGTCCGCGAATGCATCCGCCCGCCAGCTTCAACAAAACGCTCGCAAGTGCTTTATTGGTTTGAAAGAAAGGAAAAGTTGAACCTGTGAATTGTCAGCAGTAAATGTCTTCTTTCGAAGGACTCAAATGGGTGATGAACGTACCTGGTAGAGAGGATGGCAAAGATCCAGCCGAAGATGTCCAAATTTCCCTGTGAAAGAAAAGTGGCGTGACCAACAGCGCGGACCTTTACCATGTCCACGACGACCAATTGAAGCTTCCGGTGACCTTTTCTATGGCCCACTTTGCGGCGGCGGCGGCACGCTGCGACGCTTTGCGGCAACCCTTGAGCAAACTGTTCTCGGGTGGTGTTGACGAGACCGAGGCGTCACCGGAAGCAGGACCAGCCAGTAACTCGGCCATCTTCCAAAAACCGGCGGAAACATCCACGCTGACCTGTGGGATTGACTTGACAGGCCGGGGGATCCAGTCGATAGAAGGTGGTGGCGATGGTAGGTCGTAGTCGGGGTGGAGGCGGTGAAACTCGCCGATATTGATTGTCGTCTCAGTGTCGTAGGTGACGATGCAACCCGAAAGGGAAGTATCATCAACGACTTCGTATGGAGATCCAGCGGGATCATCGATGAATCTCGACGGATCTATGTGGGCAGGAAGTGTCTTCACGTCGATGGCAGCAGGCCTCCTGACGGAAGCAAGCCATTCGGCGATCATGGTGCACCTCTCGAGATACGACTGGGACTTGAGGCGGTTGACTCCATCGTGGAACGTCTCGGTAGGCTTCTGCTGCTGCAAGCTGGCAGACTCCGACGCGATGCGCTCTCGATGATGTCGAGCTGGCAGAGGCTCAGGGGATGAGCTCGGGTGGCATACTAAATCAACATCAGCAGCCACTGGATCCGAAGACTCAAGAGGAGGCAAGTGGATAATACGTGCCGGGTCAACCCAAGAGTACATCTCATCCCAAGCGTCCTGTGCAGCCGACTTCCACATTGGCCGAGGGACAACGAAAGGTCGCTGCTGCTGCAAGCTGGCAGAAACCGTCGCGACGTGCTCTCGAGAGGGTTGAGTGGGTAGAGGCTGAGGGCTTGGCTCCGGGTGGCATACTACATCAACATCAGCAGACACTGACGCCGAAGACTCGAACTGCGCCGGAGGTTGACGAACTGCACTCACCGGAAGTCGACGACCGTACACCATATCCCAGATGAGCTTCACCTGAGGGCGAGGGCGAGGCTTGTACATCATGTCCCAGATGCGCTGGAATCGGCCTGGCTGCGAGGGTCGCCGGAAACACGGAACACGTGAGGATGTCTGCTGCTGCAAGCTGGCAGAAACCGTATCGACGTGCTGTGGAGATTCCTGACGTGGCAGAGGCTGTCGGGCATAGTTCGGGTAGCAGAATATACAAGGAGCAGAACTTGGGCATTTGTATGGAACGCGTGCCGGGGGAGCGATACTTGCCTGGTGATGAGGTGCTCCTGCTGACCTGTTGAGTCGAGCACGAGCAAAGGGTACCCGATTCTTCGGCACGGTGGCCTTGGTCGCAGGCGAGGGAGGCTGTGGCGGCAGTCTCATGTGGAGAGGGCGAGAATCGGTGAACCGGGCACGCGAGGCGCGAGGCCGGGGGGCAGGGACAGGGGAAGGCGGAGGCTGCGGCTGCCTGAGGTGAAGAGGTCTGCAATCGAGAAAGCGTCCGCGAGGCATTGTGGAAGTCGTAGTCGTGTGATGTGTGGCGTGAGAGTGTGAAGAGCTTTCTGAGGAGAGGAAAGGAAGGAGAAGGAAAGGAAGGGAAAGAGCAGAGGGAAGGAAGTAAACAATTGCGAGCCAAGCACGCTAGACGCGGTGGACATAGCTCCAACGCGACACTCATAGCTGTTTACCTGTGGGACGGACATAGCTGTTTACCTGTGGGACGGACGTAAATGTGGCGACTGGTGCTAGACTGCTGAGACTAACCTCACTTGCTGGGTCATTTACAGGAATGGGAAAACGTGCTGGGTGTGCCTTCCCCTGAACGGCACAGCAGGAGCACCACGACGTGGGCAGCAGCAACTCCGTCCGCAATAGCACTTCCAGAGACAACGGAGAGCTATGCTTCGGGAACGTGAGCGTTCGTCGCGTCGTATCACATAGACTCACACATATCATCTTTGAAATTTACCCCTGAGCAACATTCATTCATCTCACATATGCACTACACCAAAAATGGAAAGCAGAAAAAGCTTGGATAACAAACATCCCTGCAGAAATTTTACCCGAGCGGGCGTATACGACAAACTTGCACCATCGAATGTTGCCGCGTCCTGTGATCCGCCTAGACTGTATCGCCGCATGCCGCACCACAGACACATCTGTGTCTGGGCCACACATGCAAGGCAATAGCGAGATCCCTGGCCTGTCGACGCTGGAAATACCGGCGGAGAGGACGATTGATCGACGGAGGACAATCGAGTGGAAACATTCCTCGCTTCATCAAGGTTCTATCCTCAATACGCCGTTGCCGCAGCCGCATCGGGATCGACAGTCCACGAAGCAGAGAGCACACCACATTGCCGGTGAAGGGTGCCAAGCTTGACTCACCAGTCCACGACACACGAGAGTCCACATCGATCTTACCGGGCTCGTATGCGGACACGGATCAGATGAAGCTTGCGACCGGTGCAAGTGAGGGGCCGCGTGCGGAGCGAGCCGGGAGAAGAGACGGCGAAAGGGGAAGAGCGAAGCGCTCGCATATAGAGCAGCAGATCTGAAAGAGCAGCGCACGGCAAGGTAGTGAGAAGATGGCACATCGGATGCGTAGCTCTTCTCAGCATCGTTGAGTGCGGGTCGCAGAGACGTGGCGGAGCGCGAGCATGCACGTCGAAATAAGAGTTGAGCATAAACGAACTTGTAAAGCTTAAATCCGCATCCCTGTCTGCCGAGACCATGAAGGCCTCCTTTGTGCGTGAATGATGTCTGCTGCAAACATCGGCCTACCTGCATCTTCACTGTTACCGCTATTGCCTGGTAGCGCCTCGTCTTCCGCCTCGCCGTGCGCTTGCATAGCAATGGGCCTTTGAAACGTAGCTGACACTCCATAAGATCATACCGGTGAAGCGCTCCTCTCAGCTTTGCCTGGGCTCTCTCCCACGATTGAGCATGATGTTGGCTCAGACTCAGTCGGTGGATTGACCTTGCCACAACGCTTCCCGAAGGGCGGGGTCTATTGAGACTCACTATCGAGCACGGATTGGAGACTGTCGACCTCAGTCTGGTGTACTTGGCAGAAGTATACCCGCAGGAGATGAGGGCCTCAAAACTTGTCCCAGTGTGTTGCGTTTGTTCAATGTCTGTCTTCGTGGCCGCTTTCCGCTGTAGCGTGGGTATCACTATCATAATGTAACACCGTGATTTATCGCCCGCATCGTCCCAGACAACGCCCTCGGGCTGATGCCCACCTCTGACGAACAGCTTTGAGATGTCTTCGGACCCCTTGCAGTCCACTAAACCTTTCTGCAAAGTATGCAAGCCAAAGCACGAGCCCGTCGAGCGAGCCGAATCGTATCGTCGCCCATTTCTCTTCCCGGACACCACTCCAGTATTGGCATTGAGCACTCTCCCTTCTTGCACAGTCGCCATCTCATTCATCATAGTTGGTCACTATTCAAGCACTACTCTCCTCTTCATTCAGCATCCTTGGTCTTCTTGCCTCCACCCTTCTCGGTATGTGTCTGGAATCTCGCCTGCTTCAACGTTTGCGGTCCTGATGGCAGATATCGCGGTTCCAGAAGTCCGATCTGCATGACTGCATGTTAGCCATGACATCTACCATCCTTCGATAGCTTTCCCACCCACCATGCTCAAAAGCCTCCATACGGTATCACTTGGCTGTGCTCCCACTCCCAACCAGTACTTTGCCCTCGACACATCAATCTTGATATCCTTGACCTTCCGATCTCCAGGCTCCGCGCCTACAGGTGTTTGTGGAATCGGATTGTATGTGCCCAGAACTTCCATTGGTTTGCTGTCGCGTGCCGATCGAGCCTGTGCCAGGACGATGTTGTAGAACGGTTTGTGTCGGCGGGCTCCTCCTGGAGTGGACACGCGGGAGAGTCGTAATCGAAGGACCATTGTGACAGATGTGATGTGTTGTCGAGATGTGAATGTCAACGTGGAGACAGGATGAAAGATGGACGTCGATGCACCTCCGGCTTGGCAAGAGTCGCCGCCGCATTGAACCCTGTCGCGCATCGGCTGTACCAGGCGCGTGTCAACACTCACGTCACCTTCACTTCTGATGGATCTTTTCTAGATAACATGGCCACGACTGCAATGTCTCGGCCGACGACGACACCATTTCCAGGCGGTCGAGCGGACGAACGCCCACTGAAACGCAAAAAGGAACAACGAACCGACATCTGGTCAAACCTCCTACGCCAAACTCGCGAAGCTCAAGCACGCAGTCGAACACAAGCTGTGCAGCACCGCGAGCTGATCGTATGCGGTGGCTCTCCTGATAATCAAAAGTCGTTCCTCCAATCTCTCGCGCGACCTCCACCCGTTCAACCGCAATCACGAAATCAAGAACGCCGACAACAGCGTGGGAAAGGAGAGCTAAGATTGAGCAACAAATACGCCTATGGATATGGGCATGTGACGCTCTTCTCCCCGCCACCACAAGGCGGGACGGGCGTTCAAGTGCTTGGAGCGGAGGTAGAGGAAGTGGCACGGCTTGAACTGCACACATTGCCAGATGCTGAGGAAGGCTATGTGGGTACTTTGAGAGGACTTCTGGTGAAGAAGATACCCGAGGAGAAGGAGGAGGAAGGGCAGGTCGAAGGCGACAGCAACGGGATGCACGAAGATTCGACTGCGGACAATGTAGAACTGAGGCGACCGGCTGTGTGTATTCTGCTCAGCTGGGAGAAGCCATGGGAGTTTTTGGACCAGTTGCGGCGCTGGATACAGCTACTTGCGCAAGCTTTACTGCAGCCCGGAGTTCCAGCGACAGATCCGATGGACATCCTGAAGGAAGCACAACTCGCAATGACCGTAGTCGTACAGCATACTGAGTCTCAAGAGGCGTTGTTCAGGGAAGGCTACAAAGAGGAGGACTTCGATTATATCTCGCAGTGTCTGCGCACGGCGATCTTGCCGCTTCATCCGCTGAGTTCTCTGGTCTACATGCCCTCCACTGCTCCACCTCAGCAACCTGGTAACCCACTGAGCGAGGTCCAAAAGGTCCTGTACACCTGCCTGGATCTGGATCTCTCCGCTTTGACGCCAAAGCTCCCTCGATCTGGTGACAGCGCAAAGAAGGAAGAGTTTGGACCAAAGCACGAGTTCATGGATCGCATGGCTATTGTCATCCCACCAGGCTGGGACAGTGCGGCCTTTATTCGGACGCTCAGCGAGACATTTGCGCCAGAAGAGACTCTCACAACTTGGCTAGCAGATCTACAGCCAGCAGTGGTTCCACCTGCGGAAGCTGCCGAAGAGACTCCGACTCAGCCTGAAAAGGACAAAACGAACGGCGTGGAAGTCTTCGAAAGCTCACCGCCGGCGGACGAGCCTTCGCCGCTAGCAACGCCTGATCTCTCATCCACAAGGATAAACTCTGCCGTCGAAGCCTACCAATCCCGCATCATTGACCCTCAATCACACCGCACATCACGGAATCCAATCGGTCCACCCAAAATCGAAGTCACAACCAAACCTCACCAGATTTTCCTCGCCGAAATGCGAGCTCACCTCCAAGAGCTAGAGCAAAACGACCGTGACCGCGACCGTCCAAGCGGGGTTAGTACTACCAGTCTCAGCGGCAGCGGTGCCAGTGGGAGACCCTTGGGCGTCCCCCAAGGCGAACAGACCGGCGCACTCGGTGAGCTCGGAGACGTGAGCTTCAACGTTGGCGGCGTCAGCTACGATACCATCTCTGCGGAAGCGGCGATCGACCGGCTTAGAAGGCCGGTAGTCGACCGATCCGACACGGGCGGAGGTGGGATGGGTAGTCCGGCGGCGGTGAGGACGCCGAAGGTTGGCAGGCCTGGAAGAGATAGCGAACGGGAGAGAGAGGCGAGGGCGCAGGTTGGGAGTCCGGAGGGCAAGGAGTTCCAGATTGAGAAGTTGGAAGAGTATTTCACTTCGTTGGCCAAGACACATGGTGGGGGGTCAAATGCTGGGAGTCGGAATGCGACGCCGAGTCGGGCGAGGGACTGAAAGAGAGTCAGAGTGATGGTGGAGCTGCACGGGATCGTGGTGAGTTTTAGTGCGATGTGATACCAATGCCAGCGTCTGATTACACTATGTAGCAATGTACCTTATGCCCATGCGCCTCCGAATGGAACCCATGGGTCAGTTGTCTGCATTATCCCCGGATCTGCTCCGCATGGGTCCGTTCTCGTGCTCACTCACTCAGTGTGCGAATCGAAGACCGATCTGGTTTTACGAGACATAAGCTTCTCTCTAGACTTCGGGAGATGTGTCTTGTCTTTCGATACCCACGATGACGATGAGGAGCGGTTGAAGTAGGACTCTGGACAGTGTCTGGTAAAGATCGAATGCGTGCCTTTCAGCAAGCAATGCCGACGAAAGAGCTCGGACAAGCCTTGCTGGAGAATTCTTCAGCGGAGTGTTTGCTGTTCACCAATGGCCTTTGTCGGCAGACAGGCGGAGGTCTTTCTGGGCCGCGATCTAGCAAACAGGTGAGCCCAGCCCGTTGCCGTCAAGCCTTGGTATATATGAGGCTTACAGGATTCTGCGGCTTGCCAGTTTCAGGCCAACTTTCACGTGCAAATTTTGCAATTCACCCGCGCATTAGCGGGGCACAACCTGCTAGCGCTCGATTGCCAGCGGATTGTACTGGCCCGGCTGCGCGCCTCTCTATAAACACATCCTCCTCGAGTCCGCTCTTCTTTACATCACGCACTCGACAACCTTTCCGCGAAGCACATCACCAACTTCTGTCGCGACACCACCCAAGACAACCACTCCTCGACTTGCTCGTGATCCCAGGTCGCCCTCCGCAGATTGTCTTGCGCCCATCGCAACAATGACCGCGCCCCTCGAAGACTTCCCACTTCCGTTCGAGCTGAAGGAAGAGATTTACAGCTACCTTCTCAGCCCTGGGGTCACACGTAATGCCCCAGAATGGCTAGTCTGGGCAAATGACGGCGAGCCTGCTCAGGTGCATGGCTTTCATACCGCTATCCTCGGCGTCAACAAACAGATCAGCGCAGATGCCACGTCCTATTTTCATAGGATCAACTCCTTCGTGCTCATCAGTTCGGGAACTCCAGCACTTATGTGGCACCTCCAGCACCTGGACGTTCACGTTTACGCGGCCAAGATCGTCATGTATTTGCCATACGTGGCTTATACAATCGAGCTGTCGGAATCAGAAATCGAACATTGGGGGTTCCCTCGCTTCATGGAAAGCCGTCAATCCATCTTGGTTCTTGAGCGTGACATGGCAAAGCTGTGGATGGTCTTGCGCGGCGGCACATTTGCTCCGCCGTCGGACTGCGTCCATATTCACTCAGAGGACGACGACAATCTCGGGCTGCCGGTCTCGGGAGATCGACATGCGACTCCGTGTGTGAAAGTACGGGCCCATAACAGCAAGTATGTCACGCTCAGCACGCAACGCAAGCAAGCTTTCTTCGCATCAGCGTGTGATGCGCTCGTCAACTTCTTCAGCATGAGCTTCTACGGCTTTAACAGCGAAGCCAGCGGACTCCTGATTCGCCCGGCGTCGACGATCATTTGGCCATTAGCTTTTGAGTGGAAAAAATTCGATGCCGTGATGTCCCTGAAACTCGAAGCCGATAGCCTCGTGCTTGCTGGAGACCCAAAGAAAGCTTTGACCGTTTTTGAATATGCCAAGTTCCGCGGACACGATTACCTGTACTGGGCGGACCCGGACGGCCCGCAAGGACAATTGGGTGATCGAGAGTCGGCGTATCTCGTTTGGCCTGCCATGCGCGCTCTTGAATGGGATATCGAGCTGTCAATCAGGATTATCAGATTCCAGCTTGACCGGTCCGTCGATAGAGTACTGCCTCGAGGACGCTCCCTTCAGCGCCTGACTCGAGCACTTCCTCGTCATCAGCCAGCTGTGTGGCTATCACAGACCCTCAGAAGAGGATTCATTGCTCGACAGCTTGTCGCGACTCGAGGCGCTCCCAAGCAGCGCAGAGCTTCAGCATGATATTGACCACATCTGGCACGTCCTGAACACCCAGATCGTAAGTCCGAGCCTCCTAGGGACCTTTTCCCTGCAAATAGCCCCTATTGACGTTTATGATCTAGCCTGAGAATTTTGAAGTGACCTTCAATGGCGACTTCAGCTTCCATGTCTTCCCCTTCAAGGCCGTCAATATTGTCTCGGCCCACGGCTGCCGCTTCCATGGACGCCCACAAGGACTCGTTGGTTGGCAGGATACGGTTCGCCTCGCGCAATTGACGAGAAAGGAGAAGAAGGCAGTCGTCCTCTTCCAGAGGAAACACGGTCTTCGAATCACCGACTTCGAGATGGAGGGACCAGAGCACGTTGAAGAGAGCCAGACTAGGGATCCGGACCCAATGGGCGAAGAGGTGTAGACGGGTGAAGAGGAGCAGAATTTGCATGAGAGCTGGGATTGAAAAGAGCACCAGATCCAAGATTGTGCGGACAGCCAGGACGGCGGGAAAGACATGGGAACAGTACTGAGAAGCGAATCAGGGTCGAAAGTTTCACCCGGTTGACTTCAGTTCGGTGACATAATTGCTTCTTTCGTTTGAGCTGCGCGAGCGCAGCTTTGCGTTCTTCGATGCGGACCAAAATCAAAATAAGCACAAGATTATCGAAAGGCTGACTGATAGTGACACCCATGAAATGAATCAGTTCTTTCTGCTCTCGTGCTCAATCTTGACCCTCTTCACTTTCCCAGTCAGTAATGCGAAGATTGCGTTTCTTTTGGTATGCATTGATGGCTTTCTCCGTGAACTCCGCAAGGTGATCGGTGTCCAGCCATCCGACGAGACCTTGAGGTCGTCCATGGTACCGACCTTGGTGCGGTACGGTGTCGACGACCTCAAAGGGAAACACAGCGAAGCTCAGAACTCCTTTGAAAGCATCGCAGAAGTTGGGGAGTACCTCGTCCTGATTTTGCGCAGTCAGTAAGCTTATCCCTGAAAGGGTGACCGGGCGGAACTTACAGCGTCGCCTGAAAGCAAAAGAGCATTGACCTGTTCGATATCATGGGAGATCATGGGGTTGCGCGGAAGCGATCTGAGCGCTTCAACGGTGTCCATGAGAAGGTCTCGCGCGCTATCAGCGATTCCGAAGAAAAGGCCCCGAATGATGAGATAATGTCGGACTCTCACTCCCGAGGGGTGGGCCGACTGAATCCAGTACTGGTATCTGTCGTCTTGCTCGGCATCATCGAGGGGGCTGACTCCGAACGGAAGTCCACCAAGACGAAAACGCAGTAATGCCAGTGAGAACACCATGTCGAATTGGAGGAAACGGCTTTCGTCATCGGTAACAGAGTCGATTTCATGGCATTCACGGCTGATGAGCCGACTAATGCCGAGCGTGTCAGCATATTCATACTTTGGCAATGCTTCCCATGGCTGTCCAGCCAGGGCCATTTTGTCAGCTTCACTCTTCAATGCCTTGAGGGTGTCGAATTTGCTCCACTCAAAAGCAGCTGGCCAGAAGAGCGTGGTGGACGGCGTACGCATGGGGCGCTCCGGCATTCCGTGGCCAAATCCGCAAATTTTGACATTGAAGAAGTGCTTCGATGCACTGCATGCAGATTGGTAAAAGGCCGCCAAGCGGGCCGCGCTGAGAGCAGTGCAGGCGATTGTTGATGCCCGGAACTCGACAGACGGGCTTTGCCCGGATCTGCTGTGATAGTGCGAATAATCACCACAGGCTGACAGAGACAGCGCACAACCTGATAGCTCAAGTTCCCCACCCCGCTTGGAACAGACCTGCACACAGTCTGGTGGGGTGAAGTCGCTCGCCAAGCGCATGATTGTCCAGAACTTTGACATGTCCCTTTGAAGAATCAAAACCTTTTCCCGCCTGAACTCTGCACCATACCAATGAGAGAAATATCCGTAGTCAGGGTCGGGGGGAGAGGACACATGTATCGTGTAAGCGAGGCTGATGATATCGTCCAGACAATGGGTCGAAACGATGCGAGCGCCCGCCCCGACGAGATGACTGAAAATGTCAGAAATGTGTCGCGGGTTGTCCGAAGACTCCGAACTGATGCGGATGAAGGAGTTCTGGCTGTGAAGATACCGGGCGGCGTCGGCGCCGATGCATTTGTTGACGCGCAAGATAGCAGTAAAGAAGTGATACTGTTCGCGCTCATTGGATTTGTCGAAGGTCGCACTCGGAGAAGAGTTGTGCACAGCGTCCGGACCCAGAAGGTAGCTGTAGATCTCGTCTCTCAGCTCGAGTGGCAGTGGAAATTCCACCAGTGGTGCTGCCATGTTTGACGGCCGGTGATGGTGTTGGGATTGACTTCGAAGATGAAGTTGCGAGGAAGAAGCTCTAGTTGCAGCGTTTGCAGAAGCAAGCGTGACGCGGTCCGGGCCGGAAGCAGGCTGCAATGCGCTAGAGTTCAAGTGAATATGCATATGCATGTGAGTGAGTATGACGGAGTTACGGACCAACACACACGCTTGGGTTGTTGCATGTGGAAGTGCGCGTTATCGCGATCAATGTCTGTCGGTGTCGCGGCTCATTTCTGATGTACATTAAGTTTATACACGAAGCTGCACTGTCATGAGACTTACAATGTTTACAATCCCGCTAAATCTTCCTCCCGACTTCTTCCACCCAAGGGCATCGTCCCCCGGCTATCTGCAGTCATCCTGACTTCAATCAACCCCTCATAGTCTGCTTCTTCTGCGCTTTCCTCTGCTCCTTATCCTTCTCCTTTTCCAAAAACTTCTTCTGCTCCGCCGCCGTCAACGCAGCCAGCTTCCGATCCCTCTCCTCCTTCTTCAACTTTTCACTCGCAAGCCTCCTCTCCTCCGCCTTCTCGTCCTCGTCGACTCGGCGAATCCTCTTCATCTGCTCCTCGCGGGTGGCACGAATCTTGCGCATGGCTTCAGGGCGGAAGTGCGCGCTGTTGACGAGGAAGTCAGGCAGACGCAGAAAGTAGCTGAAAAGGGCAGTGTTGCGTGAATCGGTGGTGAGGCGCATGGCGAGCGACACGCGCTTCTTAGGGACCGTGTCGTTCAGCCTGGGAGGGAAGATTAGCACAGGCTCAAGTTCAAACTCATCGCCGGACATACTTCAGTGGTGCGTTGACGGGCTGATCGGAGATGATCAACGCCTCCAGATCTTCGCCGGCTTCCGTCACAGCCTTGATGAGCTCGGGCGTGAGCAGAGCCTCAGTAACCTCAGCACTCTCCGACATGACCGTCGCCCAAGTGGGAAGCTTCGGGTGGTCCTTGGTGGAGGTCAAGCTGACGTCGTAGCGATCGTCGCGTAGCTGCTTCATCTTGTCCTTGTGCACAATAGCCCAGACGAAGCCATCATACTGGCTGTCCTTGGTGTTGGCCGCATCCTGTCCCGGCACGAGCGTTTTCTCCTTACCGTCGAAAGCGTATGCGGTAGCCTCGAGCCTCTCACTAGGCAACTCAAAGCTCTCGAAGAAAAAGCTGAGGATCGACTCCGCTGCCCAGAACAATGGATTGTAACGCTTGTACAGCGTGAGCTTGATGTCCAAGCAAGCCACGTTCTGACGACCCGTGCAATACGTGATGTACTCATTCTTGCTCTGCTCTTTGTACAATTCTGCATCGTCTGGAGACGGTTGCTTCCTGCCTTTTCCAAACCCAACCGACGCATACTCTGCGCTCAATAGCGGGAGGTATGTCTTCGCCCATTCTTTCGCTCGGCTGCGGTTTGCGGCGGCTCCCCAGAGATTGACGAAGATGATGACAATTATGATCGGGATGATAGTGAGCTCCTGGTAGAAGTCCGCGATCGTGACTCGCTCCCAGACTCGGTACCACTTCGTGTACGGGCGACCCGCCATGGTGGGGCTGTTGAACATATCAATCGCTCGCGGTGGACGTGCGGTCGTCGCAGCTTCGGTGAAGACGGAGGAGGCGACATGACTGGCCGCTTGAGGTCCGGCAGCGGTCGCAAAATCGGCAAAGTCTGTGGGAGGAGGTATCTATCAGTCGCATCCATCAATGGCATTGGATGGGTGAAGTCATCCTACCCGAATCGTCGTTAGAAGCCACGGAGGACACGGAGGATTTGGCACCGCCCAGGAAGCCCTGGAGGCCCTTGAGAATCTCGCCCATGATTGAGTTGTTCGGTGGTCGTGGACGGTGGAGGAAGACGAATGCACCACGTAGCGCGCAATACAGCAGTAGTGGAGGAGAGGTCGGGAACACTGTCTGTGCGAGGCGAGCTTCACAATCTTCTCGGCCCCAGCTGGACCATCCACCGACCGGCTTGGCTTGATGTTCAGCAGGACAACAACGACATCTCCTGAGGAGACATCAATCTTGTGAGCATTTGTTGGAGTCGTCCAGTGACATTCATTGACAAATCGACCGCTTTCGCCCTGCAACAGTGCAGCTCATATACCGTCTCAGGCGAGATTGCTGGAGCTTCTTCGCTGCTTCTATCTTGCTATCAAAAGCTAATCCTGGACTCGAGCTTGCAGGGCGTGCACGCTCTATGACACTCGACAGATTGTCAATGGTCTTCTTTTGAAACAACCCTCACCGCCGAATCTTCCTGCCTTGCAAGACAACTCCAACATGCCTCCCATGATGCCAAATATCACTTCACCTAGACGGCCATGCGGCCTGCCCAATCCTGAGTCAACGTCGTCCTTCTGGCATAGTCAGCCTGCTCCCGTGCTCGTTGGCCATAGAACGACGCGCGATTTGCCAGAGACTGCCGACGTGGCAATCATCGGTAGTGGGATGACCGGGACGAGCATTGCCTACAATCTGCTCAGTGACAACGACAAGCCTCTGAAAGTTGTCATGCTAGAGGCAAGAGAGGCATGCTGGGGAGCCACGGGCCGAGTGAGTGAGCATTCGTATCCTCAAGAATCCCCTCGATCTGACGACAGCTTCAGAACGGAGGCCACTGTCAGCCATTGCTATTCACACATCCTGACGAGCCTGCCATTGGTCATTTTGAGCTTGCCAATTTTCATGCCTTGCAGGACTTGATCCGAGAGAAGTCCATCGACTGTGAATTCAATGTTCAGCCCGGAGTGCAAGCCATCTATTCGAACTACCACCTGTCCAATGTCAAAGCCGCCCTCAAGGTCGCGGAAGAAAAGTCGCCCGAGCTCACACAAAGAATGAAGCTCGTCACGGACCCCAACGAGCTCGCAACCCTCCGCGTACCCTCAGCACTCGGAGCCGTCGTGACCAACATCGCCGCACGGATGTGGCCATACAAATTCGTGGCCCACATCCTGTCCGAGCTGCTCACGACTCCGCTCCCTCCAGGCCAGAGTTTCAACCTGCAGACTCTCACACCAGTGACGGCCATCAGTGCTTTCCACTCGAGCTGTGTGCACATCGCAACAGCTCGTGGAACAATTCTCGCGAAGAAAGTCATCCTCGCAACGAATGGCTACACATCGCACCTCCTCCCAGCATTCGCAGATCTCATCGTTCCCTGTCGAGGCCAAATGTCCGCCCTGCGTCCTCCACCCTCACTGTCCACGGAAGACAACCGTCTGAAAACATCGCTCGGATTCCTAGGCGATGGCATGGACGACTATCTCATCCAACGCCCCACTTCCCGCGGAGGAGAACTAATGTTCGGCGGAGCAAGGCACGAAGGCCAGAGAACGATGGGTGAGACTGATGATAATGTTGTGGATGAGCAGTCGTCCAAGTACCTCCGCCGACGGCTGGTCGATGCACTTGCTATACCCAGAGACGAAGTAGCAGAGGAGGGATTGGCAGCAAGTCACGTCTGGACTGGTATCATGGGCTACTCCCACGACGACAAGCCTTGGGTTGGCAGAGTGCCAGGTGACGGCGATTCGCTGTTCATGGCGGCGGGGTTCACGGGGCACGGGATGCCGAATACTTGGTTGTGCGGGAAGGCCGTGGCGAGGATGGTTATGGAGGACGATGGAAAGGATGAGGAAGAGTTGAGAGCGGTGGTAGAGAAGGACACCGGTCTACCGAAGAGCTATTGGGCTTCGCAGGAGCGGATCGAGAAGGCGATGAGGGATTGCAAGGATGTGGAGATTTGTGATTGGGAGGAAGCAACGAGAGGATTGTGATGTGGTTACAGCTGGGCGATATGTATGGCCGAATCGATTGCTCTTGTGATGTTCCCGTCAAACTGAAGTCAATGACCATTCGGCAGTGCTTTCGGTGCCCTTTGCTTCTTTGTCCTTACAGCTTAGGAAGCCACGCTAGTGCTGCAAGGACATTCACATCCACATGTTGTTGAATATGATGATGGAAACGCTCGATATCTTGTAAGCAGTGAATACAATTGGTCTATATATACGATACCGACTGTTTCGCGGTCATTCTTGCCTGACGTCCAATCAGGTTGAAGCCCCTGCCGGGGTAGTAAGTCTCAGTCAAACCACCCATTAGCCGAGTGTCGGCTAACACACGTCAGGCTCAATCGGTAGAGCGTGTGGCTCTTAGGACCTCGCTCTCTCGGGCCGGTCACTGAAACCTCAAGGTCGTGGGTTCGAGCCCCACCTTCGGCTATTCCTATACAGTCCAACCCGCTGGGTTGCGACATTCTCGAAGACCTTTCTTTTTTTTTGGGCGATTTTGGAGACTTCTGCGTGGGAAGGACAGTTCGAGCGAGCAAATAAATCTTATTGGAGAGCTCCCGCAGGCTCTGGACGCAGCGATTGAGTACGTTGTAGACTACAGAAGTTGGGACACCCGAAGAGCTTCTTTATTGCCCGGCATAGCTGCGTATATAAGGCGGCCGCAACCGTGTAGGGATCAATCAATCAGTCTCAATCAATCAACACTGCCTCGTAGCGGAGGCGTCCCACCGATCACGCATCCTGTTTCCCGTTCACCCAGAACCTTCCGACCCGTTGATCCACAGCGCCGGTCTGGACCGATAGGAAGTTACACTGGACAGCATCGGACCTGAACGAAGAGATTAATGTCAAGCGCCATTTCATAGCCAGGAAGACGATCATACCCAATATTGACAAGTACGCTTCTTATCGGCGCAATGAAAGCTTGCTTGATCGAAATCGAAGAGTCGTTGGTTCAGGCCACAGTTTCGGTCACTGAGTTCTTTTTCGTTGCACGACCAGCCTCCTGATACCTCGGCGCAGCCGATCGTAACCGGTCCGTCGAAGGGACGGTTGCATCCCGCCCATGCTAGTGGCATAGCTGTTATCAGAGTGAGGACGAGCCCGGTCATTGAGGAGGAGACCATCGTGTTTGGCTGTGCGGAGTTGCTCGTAAGAGGAGGATTGTGGGTCGGGCAGCAGAATGAGAAGATATTTGAGGTGGGTTGGCTTGTCGTTGTTGTGCACATATGGACTGTCGTCTCTAACGATGGCACGTACGACACTCCGAGGTAAGGATACGGCATACGATCCGTCCAACGGCGCCGTCGGCGTCGCGGACATAGTCTTTTTAGACTCGATTAAATCGAATGTCGCATTAATCCTTCTAATCGATAGGCTATTAGCCTGGGCAAGCGTTGCTATGCCCTCTAACTAAGCTCGTAGCTTGTTCTAGAGACTCGGTAATAGCATATTCAAATAATCTATTATCTCTTTCGTAGTTAGTTCGTAATCGCTTCGGTATAAGGGCGCATTAGCTAGGTTAAGTTTCCCGGCGCGATACGTAATTATAAAGTTATAAGGCGCGAGCTCTATAGCCTAACGCGCCTACTAACCGTTTAATTGCTTTATAGTTATAAAGCTCTTAAGGTTATTATAATCTACGATTACGTTAACCGTATACGTAGTACCGTCCAAATATAGACGCTACTATTTAAACGCCGTAACGACTATAAGTAACTCCTTATTATAAGTCTCGTAATTTATCTCTATAGGAAGCATTTTCCTCGACTAAAAGGTAACGGGGTGCTACTTAGCGTCGAAGAGTTAGGAGAGGATTCTAGCGATAGTAAAATTAGATGCATCGGTCTCTATACGTAACCTCTTCGCGGGGTCAAAATGCTTTAGGATTAGGGCCTCCTAGAAGGCTCTCTTTAATGCCTTAAACGCCTCTTATTAAGGGGCTTACTACTCGATTAGACCCGGCTTCTTACCGTTCTTAGCTCCTTTCGTGTTAAGGAAGGCTAAGGCATAGCCTAGCTCTGGACCTTAGGTAAGGTTGTTAATAATACGTGGATAATACGACGCCGAGCGTGGCGGCGAATGCCGCTTACGTAACGCATAGTCGTATATTATAAGGTACGCATATGCATCTTAACAACAGCAAGAATTAGTTTCATTACTAGTAGGATTACTAGTTAGCGTTCTATACACTGCGATATCTTTATACTTCTTACAATTCTAATTCTTCTCTAAGAGCCTACGGTCTATAGAACCTAATAGCGGACGAGATACCTACCGGCGAGCTACTTACTCCTTCCTAGCGAGCTATAAGCGAACGACAAGGGTCGGCAGCACTATCCAATTAATTAACTATGTCGGTTCCCGATATAGAGATAGAGATTAATAAGCTAGATTAGGAAGCGGCAAGGCTTTCGGCGGCGCTTCGCTTACGTAACGCTCGCGTCCGCGTATAGAAGTTGCGTCGCATAGCCGCCGTAGAACCGCCGGACGGAAGCACCCTAGGAGTAGGAGATAATAGCTCTATCGCTATAATAGACTCTATCGAACATTGTCGTCGATAGCTTAGTTAGGATAGCGTTGGGACTCCCGAGTCCACGTCTAGCCTACTAAGCGCCAGAGTGCCGCCTACGAGGGGCCTAGCCTCGCGTCCGAAATTAAAAGAGCTAAGAAACTTCAAGGGAGACAGTGTTACTAAGAGTCGACAGTTCCTCCGTAAGCTCGAACTTATCTTTAAGCTCTCGGTAGATATATACTCGATAGAGAGGGAGAAGATCCTATATAGGGTAATGTACCTCGTAGGAGACCCGTAAGAGAAGTAGCACTAGAACTATAGCATAGCGGATATTCGTCGCATAACCTTCGACTACTTTCGTACCTTTATACGGGACGTAGTCGGGGATCCGGTGAACTATATGCTAGACGTTACCTTGGAATATAAGAAGGCCTATTAAGCGAATAACTAGACCGTCTAGAAGTTCGCGATAAAGCTAACTATTTTGGAAGATTAGCTAGGTAACTATACGGAGGCGTAGAAGATTCGCTACCTACTCGTAAAGCTGTCGCTAGCGTTGCGAGATACTATTGTTAAGCATTATACTATCCCTACTACTAGGCAGGAACTAGTTAGCCTAGCTACTCGGATTAAAAGCATAGGAGCTTCGGCCGGCAAGAGAGCCGTAACCGACTCTTAAGCGCCGAGTAGGCTAGATAAGAAGAACCGCTTCGAGAAGAAGAATTAAGAGAACTCCGGACCTCTAGCTCGCGGCCTACGGAGCGATTAGT